>DWJZ01010316.1:0-10191 GCA_018249125.1 Asbolis capucinus
GTAAGTGGCGATGAAGTCTTCGATGGTAAAGCGCACTAACTTAGTAGAAGCCTATTCACTCTTGACTTGAAGATATTTCATTGTAATCGAACGCGAATACCGAAGCGGACAACTTATTTCAAACCTTCGCGGTACGGGTTATAAAAGACAAGACAAGACAAAGCTGTTAGTACCTTCGTACGTACATACATACATACGTTCGTCGTGTAATCTCTTTAACAAAGAAACTAAATGTTAAAAGCGATAGATGGGAACAAAGCTACGCAATATTTTGTTATTTTACTGGCTCAACAATAACATACACGGGTGCACTGCACGACTGCGGCTGGGGACAGACGCGCACCCCCACAATCGCATTAGACGATATACGTGTTGTCGGTAAATTAAACCTGCACTGCAGTTATGAGCGCCTGGTACCTCGTACCTGTGTCAGGATATTATAACGAGCATACTGGTGAGCGGATTGTTAGAGAATTATTAATATATTCAATTATTATTATTAGTTTGGTAAACCAATTTTATTAGTAGATTTGCAAGTAAATTTATATAGTTTATCTATTAAAAAATTAGATAAAAATAAACAAACTTAACCTACCTTTCTGACTACATACTTTCTCACTAGGTTCTTACGGAATAAAAAAATAAGAAAATTGAAGAAATTCAATAGATAAACGCCTGTCTTGTTAACTAGCCCTACTAATAATATAAATTCAAAACTTTGTCAGGATGGATGTATAGTATAAATTCGAAACTTTGTCAGGATGGATGGATGTTTCTATCTCCTTCACGCAAACTACTAAACGGATCTGAATGAAATTTGGTACAGGGATAAATTATAGACTAAAATAACATATAAAGCAACTTTATATCAAACGTAACATCGGGTGAAGCCGCTGGCGGATCCTAGTGCTATAATAAAGTCAAAGTTGACAAGTACGATTGTTATTATTGCTAGATAGCAGTCGATAAAACTTACTGGGGTTCTTCGAGTGGTATAAAAAGTTCGACACTTGGATTGGCCACGAAACCCCCTAACAATTTTGGTTGGCAAATGCATAAGACCCTTAGTTACAAAGAGTAACCTGTTCTCAATACTAGGTCATTAAAAGGCTGAGGAAAGTAAAGTTAACGGTATCTGTTTATTTACCGATATAATACAATCTAGGGTGAGCTGATCGCATCGTGCATAACGCAATAATGTGAGCGGAGTGTCTTGTAATCCTGTTATATCCGATGAGCTGGAAGTAACGCGAATATTACCACCCTGATGCATGTGGTTAGGTTAGTGTTGCCATGGTTATATGGGTTTAAAGATAGAATAATGATTATTAATAGTAATAATTTTTTATTTTGGCGTCTGTTTCTCTACAATAAATATCATTCCCATACATTTTTGAATTAGCGTTTGGCGTGAACGATAACAGAAAATATATTTGCCAAGGTCTATTAAATTCTACTACTCTAACTCTACTCTACTTCTAATTCTCCTTTTAGATGTACATATTTGTATATCTATTGTATGTCTTTCGCGGTGTAAGTAGGTACATACTTCAACTAGCTTGCTAGCAATATAAAATTATCTGGTTATTATTGTAAGGAGTATATGAATATCTTTATGAATTACAGTATACTAGGGATGCAATTTATATATATCTACATGACTACGTATAATATTCATTCCCTATCAGCGCCTTTTTTCTTTTTATCAATAGCAAAAATAAAATTTTTATGGTTATATTTTCGATTATGATGAATTTTCACTCTTTCATTCCAATTTCAAATTGTCGCCTCGAATTTTCCTTTTTCGCGGTTAAAGGTAACTTAATGTTCTTTCTCAAATTCTTTTCTGTCTCTGTACGAATTTCCATAAAAATTCACACCAGCACTTTCAGCATGAAATCCTAAGAGAGAAATAGAGTCAATTAGAAATTACAAAATTACTACCTTAAAATTGAGGATAAGTAAAAAACGGTAGCAATGACCACGGTGACCATAAAATTGCTCATTTCATACAGTACTTTGTTATAATAATATACTGAAACCAAAACTCAAAACCAATACTCTTAAAAACCACGTTAATCAGTATATTCTAGAACAACCATTCTGCCCGATAATACAACAACGTAATTACACACGGTTCATTATTTCATAGCATATACATACCAAATTGATTCATGGTGACATGATGATGTATTCGTCCGTAACTCAATATGGCGGCCAACGTCAGCCGCCGGGCATCATAACGTTACCCCTCGATCACATTAAATTGTCTCATTGCCGAAAAATTAAACCCCCAGGCCGAGTAATTGTGTTACCTGTAGGGGAGACATTATCGGTTAGGTGTATCCTAGAATTAACAGAGAACTGCCTACTTAGCGAATCGTTGCTATGAACTATAGCATTAGATCTATAGATCTTATATTAGACACTGCGTATAATTTGTCGACCAATGGTATTGATAACGATAGGGTTGCCAACTTATCTTGCAAGAAACAAAGAAGAAAGTTCAACAAGGAAATTAATTTCAGAAGAGGAAACTAAAATGTTTTAAACTAGAATTATATAGTAAATAAACAACAGTTGTTATTTTTGTAGTTCTATTGTCAAAAAACCCACTCGGAATTGCGTGAAAACCAGTGTTGAATTTTAAATCTATCGAGGCTCGAATTGATTATTTTTTTATCAATTTTTTATCCCATTCATCTGATCCCAAATTAAGCGTCAGCATTTAGGATAACTGATAAACATACAGACTATAAATTTTTTCATATATATACCTACTTATATAGATATTTTCACTCCCAATCACAACGTTTGTCTTGGATGGAATTCGAACCCACGACATTTGGCGTAGTAGTCAGGTTCACTAACCAACCGACAATGAAGTACATGTCACAGATACGGATTTTTAACAAATTAAAAAGTATTTGAGGCAATTAGAAACAGTAGGTACCTATATTGAACAACATTCACAGACGTCATACTACTAACACGAGCGATATTAATTTTTTAATTAAGAAATTCAACTACACTTTTAAGTTACCAAAATTAATTAATTTTCCTCGGTCGACTCCATCTAATTTTCTCATCACATCTCCGCCAGATAGTTCATAAAACGATGGATCTCAGAACTTGTAATTTTGTTCTTGTGAAATAAATGGATACCTACCTGAGGGGGCCACAGAATATGCAGATAATTTAAAAGACTAGCTGTACCAGCTACGCACCAACTCATCAACCATGTGTCCAACCATCAATCATTTTGATACTAAAATCTTTTCCAGAGAATTCTGAACAGTTGCAAAGGATATTAGTGTTCTATCTCCTACCATTACATAGTCTAGAAAGGACAAACAAACAAACTCGCAAACAAACAAACGTTTATTTTTATATATTTATATTTTACAGAAGTTTCTATTTAAGTATGTATTTAAAAGTATATATGTATGTTTATGAGTTATCTGATCACCATAGCAAAAGTATATATTGTTGGTGTTGGTTGCGCTTGGTTTGGGTTCAGACGGCCGTGTGTGAGTTGTCCAAAGATATTTAATATTTTTACTTCAATTCATTCAACCTAAATAATTACAAAAAAAAGGAATTTACCTTATATAATTACATATTGAAAATAGTAGGTACTCGTTATAGTATAAAAAAGCTTGTTTAGAACGTACGTACATTGTTTTACTATAAAGGTACTCAAGATTGTTATAAAGTACACTGATAACCAATTCCGGGGAAACTATTAATTATTTACTACTTAAATAATCTAACGTTGGGGTCACCACAGTAGAATTGTAAGATTAGTATTCCGTAGAATTGTATTCTCACTGGCTATATGTAACCAGCTGTCCTACTAACTAGCTGGATCCGAGTTGGTGATCAGAGGAGAGAGGTGTAGAATCAGACAGTATCCAAGGCCCACACTGGCTCACTCAGGACACTAACTTTACTGTATTCCAGTGTGGAATCTAAAAAATTGTTTATTGTGCTACTGTACAGGTAGCTGCAACTTATAGCAGTAGACGCACAGACGAAATTCTATTTTTGTAGAATTTTTCTGTTTCTGCGAAGATTATTTTCCTTTCATTTCTACTCTCGTTTTGCCTCTCAGTTTCCCCTTAATGCTTGAAAACTTTCGCATCTCGGCCAGCAACATATTGGTAACGCTCCTATTGTTATAAATATAGGCCACCAGCTCCGTCCATTTGTATGTTTAAAACAAAAAATCCTTACAATCTCAGTATTTTTTCTATTGAGAATACACTGGCAGCAGAAATACGGAGAGAAATTCTGGTGAGGCTATATCCGCCATTGTGTATTAATTTCCGTTGTAAAAATTCCCGAGCAACTACGAAAAATTTTAGAATAAGAATGTGAATAACCTAATTCACAGACAAGCTCATTAATAACAGGTAACAGTTATAAAATCGTAGGAAATCTATATCCACCAATCCCCTTCGAAGCAGCATGGTGGAGTATGCTCCAGGCCTGCTCAATTATGAAGACCCGTGCTTAGTAGTGGGCCGCTAAGGCCATCAGTCCATCCTTTTCTTTTACAGAGCTATCGTATATGCAAACAGTCTTCCTCAAACTAATTTGTACATTCCTTTCTCATTCATAGAAAGTATATATATATATATACTCAAAAGGGGCGTTTTGTAAGGGCTCTATTTAATAGATATATATACGTACTGTTCATTCCTGGGCTATGGCGGATACCCTATCAAGAGCAGATGTCGAGAGAATCTCCAAAACTGTCCGCGTTATTAAGCTCGACCGGGTGAGAGCGACAATGTCAACCGATAAACGACACGTGTCTTTGCTCTTTTTTGTAAAATTCTGGAATGATTTTCATCCAAATATTGCAGTTTGAACATTTCGGTATTTTCTTCTTTTTACTTCTTGAATATGAAATGCGAAACGGCTTGAGGATTTTAAGTGATTGGCCTAAGAAAGAAAGAGGATGCGTTATTACCCATGCGTTATACTGGTCCTCACTAACTGTCGTTTATGGCACAACTTTTTGAACTCTTCCGTGCTTTAGAGGGCACGTAAAATCGTCGGACTTGGTTGATTATTAGACAGCAATTATTAAGCCCCGTCGGAGGCCTTTCGATGGTCCAAAACCTTCCGACAATTAGGTTGGCCCACACCGCATTGCATTTGCATTGGAGCAGCATAGTGGAGTATGCTCTAGACCTCCTCAGTATTGGGTAGAGCTGTTCTGCAGTACGTGCCATAAAACCCTTATTATTGTGCCAGAAGATTTTAACCATGTTTAGGAGGAGGTTTCCTTATATTTGCTACCAAAATAAATATAATAAAGAATAAACACATACATGGATATGCCTTTACAAACCTTATCCATGCACAAAACGACTCATAACACACGTAAGCAAATCATGAATAAAGTAGAATCGATGTTATTGCATTGACTTAAAGTTAAACTTTATGTTTGTCCTTTGTACTGAGGCATTACCGTTTTATGGAGTTTCACAACCCAATATTTCTGTGGAAGTTTCACTTCACGATTTATGATATGGCTTCAACCCATTGATGGCTTCAACCCATTGATGGCTTCAACCTATTGATTTCTTCAACTCATTGATGGCTAACTATTGAGCACAGGTCTCTCCTTATAAGAGGCCTAGAGCATACTCCAACACGCTGTCCCAATGCGGATTGGTGAACGGGTTAGTGGACAACCCGTGTCCGAAGTATTTAATCCGCCAAAAGGCCGCATGGCTTAAGGATTGCTGTCTTACTATCACTACAGGGAGCGATGTCTTTACGTACCCTCTGAGGCACGGAAGGGCTGATGAATTTTTTACCACTAGCGGTAGCCCATCCTCCTACCGATCGCGCCCGCTCTTGCTTAACTGTTCCAATCGCTTTCAATCGAAACAAGCCGTCGAGCTATGAACGCTCCAATATAACGGCATTTTTATCATAACGGCTGTCATATAGTATATGTATAGTCAAACTAAGCAATCCACAGAAAACGTAATGACAGACTACGCAAACCAAGCCAAATCCTGCGAGGAGGATTACCGTAACAATTGACGGTGGGGAGAGTGACGGCCGGAGCCAATCCGTACGCCGTATGCCGTACGCCGTAAGCCGTCAGCAGATTTCGTCAACGGTAATCCAATATCGTCCGCGAAACGGCTTGGACTAGTCTGTGGTACAAGTTAAAATCTTGCCTACCCTAATAGAACAATTCAACTGATAAATCGAATTGAAATTTCTTGTCAAGATGTTTGTGGTCGCATTCCTTTGTAATTACCTGACAAATTTTTGTGATTTTTTAAAATGAAAACTCTTAAAGCACCTTGGACCTTTTTGAGGAACCATTTAACTCGCGAGCTAATACCGTAACGACTACTAATACTAACGCCGTCATCCATACAGGGATCTGCGTTGCATATCGGCATTTGTTTGTACATGTGGTAGATAGGCCGTTAAATAATACCTTAACACTAAGTGATAAGCGTTTTTAAAAGTCCTTGATGACATAGTTTTATGATTTTACATTAATGATTTTCATTAATTTCACAACTATCCAAAAAACTACAAAATGACACATGCAACCAGTTCCACTAAGTAATAAAAGGAATGATTTTTTTTTTTATATAAGTTAATGCTTGACTACAAACCCACCTGATGGTAAGTGCCGAGGTAGTCCTAGATGGTAAAACGCATTAACTTAGAAGAAGCCTGTTCATTCATGTCTTGAAGACACCTACAATATACTCGAGCGGAAACAAAGATGCTGGTAATTTTAATAGTAATAATACTCGTAGAAATTGTCGTTATGAAAGTAAGAGAAAAATCGACAGAACATTAAAATTACTACTCTGATTAACATACAGTACGGGTACGTAGTATTTGAATGCCACAAAACAATGTAATTCGACATATAACATCCCAATCAGGTATGATTTGTAAAAATAACTAAATTAATAAATAAAATAAATAAACTTCAATTTCCTAAACTCATATAAATTCAAATAAAGATTTCTAATATGACTTATTTTAAAACGTATCTCTCGTTACTTGCACCATACGATAACATAAAGATGAAACAAAGGAATACCCAGATTTGCCGAGTTAGCGTTTAGTTAAATTTCATAAAGTGCGGTAGGAAAGAGTCGGGAAATAAACGAAATTAAAAAACTGAATCAAAATGCGTTGTCTTTTCTGTGTTATATCTTTTCTAGTTCTAATTCAAATTATTTAGTTTATATTTTAAAACTTTATTGACAACCTTAAAATGGGGTTACAATGGATGGACTTAATGCCTATAGAGTCGAAAAAAGTAACGAAATTTTCACAGAATACGTCAATAGACTATTATTCCTATTTACCTACTTTTATTTCTAGATAAACTGAAGAATTCCTCACGATTTACCGCACAATATTCTCAGCTGAGCCCTGATGTGAACGCGAGAGCGGTATAACAATATCCCGCTTCCGTCGTATGACATCCCACTTCCATGGCGCGTATTTTACGCGATGCCTACCGAGATCCATTTCTTAACCATAACTTTATTTTTATAACGAGTTACACCAGCGTGCTTAAAGCAACATTTTACTTGTATCTTATAGGACGTGTACATATACAAAGCATATTGTACACGATAAAAATATACCGACGTAAATAACATCAGCGAAACATTTTAGGTAGTTTCTTTACTTTGAACAATTATCGTACATTGTACTTGTGTGTGTCTGCGTTTGTGTGTATGTAATCATGTTTTATAACCATTTTTATTAAAATTGGAAGTAAATTTAATGGGTCAAAGATTAAATTTATCATGGCTTTCTTTAATTTTCTTAAAATGCGATTTAGCTAATTTTGAAAAATATTATAATATCTAACTTCTAGATTTTTTAATTGTAAACAGTTTAGGTTAATAACATTTATTTGGTATTTGATTTAGTCGAATACATCATAAGGATTTAGTAACAAATAAAATGTTTGTTATGTTACACTATACTCCGTACAAATTCTATATCGAACTCTTACAATACAAATTTATATAATAAAAATTTCAGACCTGTTTTCACCGAGAGATGGAGATATTAATGTATCGACAAACGATGTATATACGAGTATATAAAAATGTGTATTAAATAAGAAACAAGTTGAGATATATTTCAAACAATACCCCGCAATATTTCCTGTACGTACCCAATAGCAGTACCAGAGGAGCGGTTCTTTATGGTGTATACGTTTCCCGTTCCTCCACGCCCTATTTGTATTCTAGAGCGAAAGGAAAGTTATTTTACTCTAACAATGTGTCTAATATAATGTCTTGATATGAGTATCAAATTATATCGATACAATATTCTATTTGTGTCGCAACCTTCGTATTTTTATTACAAGTTTTTGTGTCTTTTTTCGTGCGTTTTATGTCTCACAAAATAGAAAAAAAAAGTCGGTCTCCATCTGCTGTCTGTCGGTTTTAACCTTTTTTCTTTTAAACCACGTAACGGATTTTAATGTAGTTTTCACTGTTATTTAGGCAATTTATTCCCAAAAGTTTATTTATACATACGAAATATTTTAATGAAGTTGTGTTATAATAGAAAAAAAATGATCTTTTGACATGAAGTTGTTAAAGAAGACGAGCGGTTACATTGCAAGCGCTGGCTAAACCGTATATGATAAATCAAAACAATATACTACGGGTACTATTAAATAGATCCGAATGAAATTTGGTACAGATATAAATTACAATCGAGAATATCACATATGCTACTTTTTTTTACCTTAAATAAGTTAGTGCCTGACTACGATCCCTCCTGATGGTAAGTGGCGATGAACTCTTCGATGGCAAAGCGCACTAACTTAGTAGAAGCCTATTTAAAAATAAATTAACATTGTCAGTACTGAAACCGTCAAACGTTATTGTATGCCAAATGCTAGGTAGTGTGTGTAATGTTTTTAATTTGTTTTTAACGTATTTCCAATACATTTTTATTCTGCAACCCTTCTCCGCGGAAAGTTTAACTGGGCCAATTTTTTTTACCATAGATAAGTTAGCGCTCGCCTACGATTCCACCTGATGGTAGGTGGCGATGAACTCTTCGATGGCAAAGCGCACTAATTTAGTAGAAGTCTATTCACTCTTGACTTGAAGACATTTATATCGTAATTTTCATATTCGTAGGCTTGCACAATTTTCGAAGAAAATTTTAGTACAAAGTTTTTTCTTCGCATAATAATACATACTCGTAGATGAGCCGTAATAACTAGTGATATGAGAGGCGCGGACAGACGCCATGTTGCGGGACAGGGTAGGGACCTCCCAGAGGAGGCCACGAGAGATTTATGAGCGGAACCCCGAACTTCGCGCACAGCTGGCTTTGTTTCGCTAGAAATCTATTGTTTTAGGTTACAAACTAAAGATTCGTAGTGCTTTACTAGCGCTTCGGACTCAAAGTGGTGTGATTTTATACTTTGGTCATTGGGAACAATAAATATGTTAAAACTGTAACGGCTACACACGAATGTGGTAATTAAATGCCTACTTTGTTTCGTTGCAGGTTGCTGCTAAAGTACAAGATATGGATTTTCTAATAGAATACATTCATCAGCCATCAAAAGTGTCAATCAAAACACAACATATTATTTGACATGACATCTTGACCAAAAATCACAATATTAATGTATATTTATTTATTTATAACTTCAGCTTCACCATTACAGGTTACAAACCCAAAGCAGTGGAGTGGCCTTATTTTAAATACTAACCTACAGTTCTGCGAACTCACTCAAATTGCATGAGAATATGTCCAGTCTGTCATGAGCCTGGTTAATTATACCAAGTGCTCTAGTAAGAGGCGCCAGCCCATGCCATTTGTCCTACATATTCTATTAATAAGTATATGTACAACATACATGTGTCAACAGTTTTCGTCAGCCTTAAGTATTTTACTATTACACCAGGTAGGGATCTCCCGGCCCCTTCAGCATGAAATCCGTACTAAAATCTGCTCTGTAGTCCGAAAAATTTAAGCGTCGAAAACGCGCCAAGTGATTTCATTACCCTATGTATAGATAGATAGATAATTTTTTATTGTACACCAAAAAAATAAAAAGATGACAATACAGAAACATTTATAAATAAGGTACAAACAGAGGTCTTGTCGCTAAGCACCAATCTCTTCCAGACAACCTTT
>DWJZ01010317.1:0-10188 GCA_018249125.1 Asbolis capucinus
GTTTGTAACTTAATTAAACTTAAATATTAACCTATATCAAAAATACTCGTGTACTCGTATTCCACGGGCACCCGGTCCACCTGCCTGAATACCAAAACATGTTGCACAACGAGAGGCGGTCGTGCCAGCCGGTCGTCCGCAGACGAGACTGAAACACAAGCGCGTCAAGTGCCGAGATGCGATTCTATTTTCGCACACGAGTGTCATGTGTCGGTGGGTGCATGAATGGAATGAATCCCCCAGCCTCGCTCTAGCCGTCTCCGTTGTTATCTAATTAAAATCATTATCAATGTTAATGAAACCGTTTAGTCATGCTTTGGTTCCAACGCAGCGCAGAACTATGATTCATTAATTTAATGAGACTAAGGACCAGAGAGAGGAGACAAAATTAAGTAAAATTTAATTTAATTTTAAATCTAATAAGATATTGTTTAAAATGTTATATAATTTTAAGTTACGATATAAAAGATTTTATATATAAGAAGTTTTATAGTGCACTCTGCTGATTCATTCCCTCAACGAAGGTCAGAAACGTCCTCCTGTGGTCGATAGACAAAACAAATCTGTAACCCCTAATGCATATTCACATTTCAGAAATAGCCTTAAAAGAAATCTTTTTCTCCAAAACATGAATATCGTGGAAATGCTTTCACATCAACTCATTCATCTTCATATGCTTTCTTTTAAATCATGTTTTTTGCAACAGGATGCACTTATTTCATTGTTGGCGGTCATCCAAATGCACTCGGTGAAATTCTTCTTAACAATCCATAAATATGGACGACAAATATAGTTGTAATCGTAAATCATGTATTCTGGGGCATCTGTTAACTGCTTAATGGAATTTAGAACATAGGTATTTCTAAAATGGTCTTCGTCACCGAACTGGCTGGCTGGCTTCGACCTATTGATGGCCCACTACTGAGCACGGGTCTATTCTCATACTGAAGAGGCCTAGAGCATACTGTACCACGCTGCTCCAATGAATGAATGGGTTAGTGTGCAACCCAAGTGTCAGAAGTTTTTAAACCGCCCAAAGACTCCGACGTGGCTTAACGGCTGCTATCTAACTATAAGAATGCCCTCCGAAGCATGGAAGCATGCATGATTTTATTTCATCCATCCTGCTACCGACCGCGCCCGCTGTTGCTTAACTTTTACAATCGAAACAAGCCGCCGGGCTCTGAACACTTCAACGTTACGTCAATACAACAGAACAATTATGAGACCAAGTTACAAATAAACTAAATAAACATTAATATTTAAGTTTCATTGATTCCAGTAAAATATATGGATTTAATTTTCGAAACAAAATATAAAACGTGACGACGGCGAAATTGGGCCACGTATTGTCGTTCAATCAGAATTGTACTCCTCAGTTTATATTCACAAATAAAATTTAAACTTGGTCATTTTATTTCAAAGTCAATAAAAATCTGTAAATATTTGTTTATTTGTTCTTTACAGACTCTGAAATGGTAGGAGATAGAGAACTTGATGTCTTTAGCAACATTTACTTGATGCGTAGCAACGTGCGCCGGGGACAGCTTGTCTTTTATAAAAAACGAGTCATGCGCACTCAATTCTACGTATCCGCGGCAAAACAGAAACTGCATAGTAGTAATTACAGGATTGTTCATTACGGATAGACTGTTTACTATAGAACTCAACTCTTCGTTGAGACACACCATTATGCCATTAGACGTCGTCGTAATTGGCACTAATTGGCTCAAAGAAGATCGAACGACTAATCTCCGTGGGGAAGACATCACGTTTATACCATATATGGTACAATGCAATACAGTTTTGTCTAAGTCAAAGGGGCCTACAATTGAACCCAGTAACATTCCAAATAAAATACATAAAATAAATATCTTTGGACAACTCACACACGGCCATCCGACCCGAAATTGAGCGTTAGCTTGCACTATGGTGATCAGATAACTGATAAACATACATATATATTTTGTAAATACATACTTATTCTAGTTTTAGTCCAAATGGCCGTGTCTGAGTTGTCCAAAAAAATATATATTCACCCCAGACACACAGAACAAACATTCCTGCTCATCACAGAAAAGTTGACCTGGTTGGGAATCGAAGCCACGACCTTCGGTGTAGCAGTCAGGTTCGTTAACCACTAGACCAACCGGCCTGTCAATATTTTAAATCAATATAATAAAAAATGTTGATACAAAGTATATGTCCTTGTATTTTGTATCAACATTTTTTAATAATAAAGAAAACATTGTCACTTGGGAACCGATAGGTATCTACTATTTGTATGAAATTCGCAACAATTTTAATGTATTTATGGTTTAGTAGCAACCCAATTGAAACCTAAACTTCTAGTGCCTGAGGTCTAAAATGTGTTAACTTGTAACCTTGTAAGGCCCGGCTTCCTGGCCATTGACTCCATGTCAACATGTCATTACACAATCATCAAACTCGTCGCTCCCGGAATTCCTATCAATCATCAGCCGAGCGTCGCGTGCGATCGCCGCGACCCGATGCCAACTGGGACAACGAGCCGTTACAGCATCGTTCCAACAACGCATGCCCTCGCCATCACACAGATTCCTTCTGTACTACAGATCAAAGGAGTGCACTCATATTTGGCGTTGACAAATTTCAGCTTTTCTCTTACAACCAGATTTTTTTGATTTTGAATTTTAAACAAGTCTGCCACGGTTTCCGGATAAAATAATGCATATCATGTGTTATTACGATTTCGAAAAAAAGTTCAGAATAGTTCTACGATACATAATTTTATCATATTTACGTCGAATGTACAGTCAGCAAAAACTAAAATGGAATTTTCTAGGTTGTAGTGTAGACCATTATAACTTTTATAGTGTAGTTACAAGCATTTAAAGATTGAACGCTAAAAACTACGCAAAGTCACGCCACGACCTTCCAGTTCCTGATCTTACCACTAACCTGCTACTTTAGTGGTAATAAAATACAAAGTTGGCGTATTAACTTTAACGCGAAAAGTATCTTAGCCAATTACGAAATCTAATCAAAGTTTTAAAAACTTTAGCGAGGGTAAGGTCGAACGTAGTGACTACAACTCTTAGATTTAGCCAGAGTAGAAAATAATCCAGAGCATTTTGGAAGACAGTTTTTACAATTCAAAACGAAAACGGGACCCGAAAATTTAAAGTAATATTAGTAACAGGAGTAGACTTTACAAGCTGTCTTAAATCAAGAAGACGTTCATAAAGAGCATTGACAATAGCCAATACAAATATGCTTCTGTAGTCTTCAGGCAGTTGTGGAAGCATCACATTACATTAATTGAAATGATAAATAAATCATCTTAAAAAGAATTATTTCACTGAACTCCTTTACAATTATACTCCTAAACTTGTTCACACAAGATTTTAACCACAGTCTGCTCGAAGCCAATGATAACATTGTGCCAGTAAATCCGTAAACAAAGTCAAATGAGTCAGTCGCCGTGAAGAGAGAGAACGACCATTCAAGACCGTGCTCTGTTGATAACACTGCTGATAAAAACGTACGAAGCACCTAGCTACTTGTAAGCGTGCTTCCCACGGTGTGTTACACATAGTACGTATACATCTGTAGCGACCTTGAGATATGTGATAGCTGATTTCCAATATTCTGACATGTAAGCATATATTTTTTTAGCTACAATATGTTAGTGCTTGACCGTGATCCCGCTATCCTATAGTTATATCCTCCTTTGACTAACCTATATACACAAATACCAGTGTTGGTTTGTTTGTTCTTTATAGACTCTGAAATGGTAAGAGATAGAACAATGGTGTCTTTCGCAACTTTGTGCAGAATTCTCTAGAAAAGTTTTTGATATAAAATTATATCGATCGGACACATGGTTGATAATTTAATTAGCAGCAACACGCCCCGGGTAGCAGACGAAGCTAGTACAATCAAATATCATACAGATTACAAGTTATTTTTGTTCACCGGCTTTATATGTCTTGTTGTTACATAAACGCTATCTTATCGACGTTATCCCTTGACGATAAAATTGAGATTAGGAACGAGTCGAGCGAACATTGATTACAGCTTTTATCACTACAAAAATGCATTGAGAATGCGCGATTTTTTTTTTGTTTTTACTTATAATAAGTTAATGCTTAACATAGATTCCACCTGATAGAAACTGGCGATGATGTCTGAGGTGTTCTTTTGAAGACTCCTACATGATACGTGGGCGGGAACACCGACGCAGGCAAGTTATTCCGATCCTTCGCAGTACGCATAATAAACGACAAAATAAACCGCGTCGTTCGAACTGGCGGGATATTCACAAGATAAGGACGGACACCGGCCGTACGCCGGGTTGTAGGGTGGAGGAAGGGGCATGCAGCAATATAATATTAACATAATAATAATATGACGATTTAAAACCAACAGGCTCCTGTTTTGTAGCCACCGTTTAAGTTCTATTGCGTTACCGCGAACCTGATTAAAGGTAAAATTATTTTCTTATTCATATCATCTAGACACACCTGACAATGTTCAGTCTATCTTATAGTATTCTCGAAGGACACTCGCAATTGAATTCTTTCAAGCAAACAACCAAGGTTTATTATTCTTTTTTAGTACTAGCTTTAACATAAAATAAATACTTAAAATTTCATAACCGCAATGTTAACCGTTGAGGGAACTCCCCTTGTCTGGAACCAATACTAAACAGATGTCAGGTAAAGTTTATAAAAACTCCTTGTCATCGGAACTGAAGCAGTATGAAAAGTTTCAGTTCCGTGTAAGAGGAAGTGGGCCTAATAAAGCTTGCAAGATTTGACCCGTACACTTAACAAACAAATAAACGAACATACTAATATACAAACCTACACAGCAAGTTAAATAAAAGCTCGTAAAAACTAGATCAAAATAGGTTATTGCTTGGATGTTACGACGCCACCGGTAGACTCGTCAAACTTATTAAAAAAACCCCGTTCGCTGAAAACGACATCGTATTAAAGCTTTTTTCTTGTTTCTCGATAGCAGTCCTGTAATAATTTAACCGATGTGATATTTCGTGTGTGCGACACCTTATAAACATATTTTCACCTAATAAAAACTTTTATCCAGAAGAGTCGTTTCGTCGTCAATACTTTTCCTTCCGTAATGCGAAATCCTAGTGAACTGAAATGTTATTGAGAGACGAGATATTTGGTGTATTTTATATAATCGCACCTTGAAATGCAAAGTTAACTCGAGCCGTTAGCTGGAACTGCTAAATATGAATGGTAATACGATGACGCCATTTCGTCACGCACATTTCACCCACACTTATATATTCGTGTAATGTACTCCCATACTCCTCAACTAAACCTCTTGTCGTGCAACACAACACGCCCCACTAAACACGATATCGATATAAGCGTCAAGCAAATGTCCATATGACAACAAACCCATATAACATCGCTACAACCACGCACTCCCGTGGAAAAGATCATGGACAATATCGCTGAATGCATCACAACGTGCAGCTCAGAGCGAATTTGCTTGAAACGCTGAAGCTTGGGGCGTTGAGGACGTTCATACGACTGTCTTTTCTGATAGCGTTCACGCCAAACTCTAGTTCAAAAATGTATAATAATAATAATATATTTTTTGGACAACTCACACACGGTCGTCTGACCCCAAACTAAGCCGTTAGCTAATACTATGGTGATCAGACAACTGATAAACATACATATATGCTTTTAAATAAATACTTACACCCAGACATACAGAACAAACATTCCTACTCATCACAGAAAAAAATAATTGGGTGAGAAACGAACCCACGACCTTCGGTGTAGCAGTCAAGTTCACTAATCAGTCGACCAACCGGCCTGTAAAATGTAGGAAAATGACATTTATTGGTGAAATGCAAACACCAATTTTTCTGCAACAAAGATCATCCCCAAGATTGAACTAGCATGCGAGAACGATAACAGAAAAGACATTTCTCTCAAGGGCCAGATCAGTCTACATGGTATTGACCCGGATCAAAACAAAACAGTACAAATAGCACATAGTGCAGCGGAAACAGATAACGCCAGCTATCTCATGAACCATTGGCGACTGCCGTCTCCTTTCACCACCAAGATAAAAGAAACACTCAACGAGCTAATGTATATTTAATTGGAACGGATGTTGCCAGAAACTATGTTCAATTATGTCCAACTAGACTAAATTACCGCCTTGGTGAAGGTGTCTCTACAACCTCATTGTGAATGATACTGGAAACAAGCCTTATAGAAAAAAATTGTTTAACATTCTGTAGGACCGTAGAAACCGTAGGACGGGAACAAGTTACAGCGTCATCGGCTGAGACTAAATACGTAAACCTTCATACATATTTTCGTTGAAGTTCAGCCGAGATCATGATCCATACAACTGGGTCCAAATATCGGCGCGTAAAACATGTATCGTGAGTACCCGTAACATAACATTAATGTACACAGTCCACGATTAATCGAGTTTAAAATCATATATTTACTATAATTCATGGGACCAGTAAGTAGGAATATTTAAAAGCTTGGTTTAGCTAATAACGTAGCACTTAAATCATTAAAGGATTAAGGTATAATATTAGGTTAGACATTAACAATAGTTACTACGAAGTACCTCAAGCCATTGCCAAGCCGCGTCACAAGACACTGCTGACTTCTTATCTGATGTTCGTCATCAAGTAAAACAATTGTAAAATGGCCATAAAATGTAATTGTGAACAATAGTGATGACCCATTTGCTTAGTCTTAAACGTCCATTTCATGACGCAGAGGAACAAACATTTCACAATCTTTCAACCGCTCTTCAACATAATGTGAGCATCCAGGGCTCGTGCTATTCAGCCGGATTTTTGGCAGAATTTTATGGGCGCGTAAACACAACCATTAATAAAACAAATAGCGGCCACCCATCAGCGCATTCCCCTCTAATTCTGATCGACTATAAATACCGCAATGTTGGTACTAGCACACGAGAAATTGCCCAAACGGATATCGGTGTACGTTGGGTACCGATCACAGTCGTTCATCGATATACATACGGTTATTTTGCAACTAAATGCTCGACAGATGTAAACGTCGAAAGATTTTATGTCGAATTTGGATGTTAGTTTCATCCCATGCCCCGCTACAGAACTCGGATCCTTCCTCAAGACTGAAAAAAAGCTTTCTATCAATAACAACCAGGATTGATTAATTTATATACTCATGGAATCAACGAACTTTTTTAACCGAGAACAATACTATATACTAAGTAGTAGTTCGCACAGTTATCATCATCATCAGGCCAGGCTCTTCAACTGGATGGTTGACAAGTTTCATAAAAGTTACAAACAATCGGACACACATCATCTCGCAACTGGAGACGTGGACGGAAGTTGGAGAAATTCTTCAAAACAAAATTAAGATACCTCTGGGTAACGAATGTTAGAAAAGTCAATGATAAGAGAGCTGCGAGTAAATAGGGTGGATAGCATTCGTGAATGCAAACACGCTCCGAGTGTCGCGGTTACGAACAGATTCCGCAACTGGAATTTATCAGGTTTCACAGAGCGTGCTTGTTTGTCCTTGAGATTAGATTAAACTGGTACACAAATCTTTTTAAGTGTGGATGATAGGAATTCTCAGATTGGGAGTCATTAGTATTGATTGAATTCGTGGAGTCGTCCAATTTTAAGTCGCCTGCAATATTTAAGTATGCTGGGCAGTCCGCATCTTCATCTTTTATAAAAAATAAATTTTTCAGTAGTGCTTTAAATTCTTACAGGAATAGATTAACATAACTCAAGACAATTCACGCACGGCCACCTGATCCCATAGCAATATTTAAATTAAAGCGAATAGCTTTAATCTTAAAAGCATGCCAGAATGTTTAAATATCATCTTGGAACTATAACATGTCTAATTATGTTTTTTGTAATCGTTGAGGTATTTAAAAGTCATGCCATCACATGTTCATTAACAATAATACATACTTTTGTACCATCTTAAAGCAGGTACAAATAGAATTCAAATTCCTTTTGCTAGTATTCCCTATTCAAAGTAGTTACAATCAGCAATGTGACAAAAACTACAAAAATCCTTGCTGTAAGGTCCGCAGACAAAGCTACTCGAACTGTGCATCCATAGTGTTCGCTCCTCTCTTCTGTTTGTATGTCGAAGCGCGGAATGTTTGCTCTAGAGAGGGAGTCCTTTGTGTCCCCGATTTTATTGCTTTCAGTGCAAAAACATCACGAGCGGAGATTCCTGATTTCAATGGAAAACATGCTTGTCTGAGCAGAAATTTTTGATCCTTTAAGCTTGCAATTTGCATTTGTAATAGTAATGAGACTGCTTAAGAATCAACAGGTTTATGATTAAAATACACAGAGCAAAAGACTTCGATTGTACTTAATTTTGAGATCTATAAACCCAAAAACAAGACCAACACATGTTACTCTCAACTACAGACTTCAGACTACCTACAGGCTTCGCAACAGTGTAACTGGCATTTTTGGTACCGCGCTTATTTCTACGAAGGGGAAATCCAAGATATCTATATAAAAGTTATGAAAAAACTCCCTCTGCAACCACTCCGCGCATGTGTGGGAGAGCTCATGTGAAAGGTGCTTCCCTTGCGTGATGTCATGACATTACCGCATCGATACCATCCACGGCCTTGCAAAGTATATTTATTGGACGTAATATGTCTCGTTTTATCGGCGTTATTTCATTCAATCTTCCAGCTTTCTAGACCTCACTTCAGACATTATAATTAAAACTATTTAAATAAACGGAGCCAACTCAAAGGAAGCCACTACAAATTTTGCGCAGACAAACTACTCCAAACCGTCTCTCTCCCGGCTGTCTGTCGAAACACAACATTTGCATCAGCATTACGTACGAGAGAGTCCTTTGTGACTTCGTTTTATTGCATCACAAAAGCATCAACACTAGGAAGTTGCACTTAGCGTGTTTAAAAAAATGGTGTTGCGGAGTCGCTTGACCTGTAAATTAATACTCCCGAATTTAAGGCAACTCTCAAAAGAGTTATATCAAAATCTGCACATACGAAATGTAATTATTGCGTGAAATAAAGAAGTTAGTAGTTAAGAAAAATGTGCGAAAATCTTTTAATGTATTATTGTATATAACGTACTCTTCTCTCGACGCTACCAGCTATTATCACTTATTTTCTACTACAAACATTAAACTCTGAGGCAAGAGAGGAAGCGAAGGTCACATTAAAACATGTGATTTTTTTTACCTTGAATAAGTTAGCGCTGGACTACGATCCTACCTGATGGTAAGTGGCGATAGAATCTTTGATGGTAAAGCGTACTAACTTAGTAGAGATGCCTATTCACTCAGACTTGAAGACATTTATATTGTAACCAAACCGAACCACCGACGCGGACAACTTATTCAATTCAAGTCCTTGTCGGTACGGCAAATAAGACCAGGCGAAGCGCGTCGTTCGTACTAGCGGGATGTTACCGACGAAGGAGTAATCGATTCAAGACTGTCTTATGGAATAAGTCACATGTGGTCGACCCCGCACGGCATCGAAAGGTCTAATATTTTTTCAGAAAGATTTCGTCCTACACATAGAGTCTAGTAAGCTACGTCGTCGTATCACCAACAACTGTATTGTAACATTCATTCACGTAACATTCCTGCTTACGATAACGTAAACGTCTGACGATGTCCTTAAGATAGCAAAGTTTTGCAAGTACGGACGTGAGAGCAGACAAATAACAGCTGCTTTGTAACATAATACTGCGCAACTCCGCGGCATAAACTATGTATGTAAAAGGTGAACAACAGACATTGTATTGTACACAGCATAATATATCACTCCCTTACTGATTGATATATTACGCTGTATTACGGGAACTCACGGTATACGTTTCTTGCGCAAAAATATATGTTCATACATAGTCCACGAAGATTCGAGTTTAAAATCATATATCCCTTACTTATAGATTCTGATATTAACAAGAATAACTATTAAGATCTATTGGAAACTTATTTTTTGGATGATTTTGTTTTTTAAAGCCATAAGGGCTTGTTAGTAAGGTTAGGTTAGTATCTTTATCTATCCCGGGGATATCGCACGATCTCTGCTGAGACAGCGTGCGTGCTGGCCGGCAGTATCCCCTGGGACCTAGAAGCCAAGACCCTCGCGTCCTTATTCGTTTGGCGTGAG
>DWJZ01010318.1:0-10187 GCA_018249125.1 Asbolis capucinus
TCTATTTTCAAAATTTAAACTATTTTTTTTAATATAATGTTTATAAGTGGCCAGTTCTAAAAACTTTCAGTTTGGCCTTCGTATATTCTAAGTTTCCTCAGTTGTGAGGAGAGGTACATACTCAGCAGGAGACCTTTGAAGTCAAATAATTCAAATCAAGGTGGCGTTAATTGCTCACCGAGAAAAACCTGGCTTAAATACTAAATCCTAATAAAACAGATTTATAGTAAAATGCGTTCCATTTTTCTGGCAACACTCAACACTAAATCTAAATAAATATATAAATGGTACATCTGTTTTAATTAGACTGTGCCTTTGATATATGGGGCCCATAGAGTTGAGAGCGTAGAGTTGGCGGGAAAATGGTCTTTGTACTATAAAATGGATAGTACATTTTTTATTAGTGTAAACGAGATTTAGGAATGAAAAAATTCTACTCACCATAAACTCACTTATATTTTTAACAGGATTGCGTAACCGGTTTCGGTGCATAGTATGTTGCTAAAAGGTATCCTTTGTGTAGGAGTACAATCTATTTCTGTGTCAAGTTTTATTCAAATCCGTTTAGCCGTTTTTTCGTAGATTCATCTTCATAAACATTTATAGTGTCAGTATGACAGGAATGTCATCTGAGGGCATGGTAGTGCTCTAGTTAGTAGCGGCACGATCATATTTCACATTTTTTATAGCAGGAGACCTGCTTTGCGAGACTTGTGTATATTATATATATTTGATGGGGTTATAATTGTGATAACCTGCTTTTTGTATTGTCGCTTCGACTAGTTGCAGTCGCTTACTTCGGAAGCTGCCATTAAATTTTGTAAGTAATTCAGTACAAGTTAGTTGAGGTCAAATTCCTTTAAACTTTGTTGTGGATAACTTTCAAACATGCTGGCTTACTTACCAAACATTTCTGCTATAAATTTAATATATTCGAAATTTGAAGCACATACCAGTTTCTTAACTAACTTTGCAGTGAAAACAGTATAGTAGGTATGTGTGTGTGCGTACGTGCGGTAACACCCGCGTTTGTATGTGTGAAAAAAAAAATTGTCGTTAACTGATTAATCAAAGATTTATTTTCCGAGAAATGCATTTTAAATTTTTTTAATATTTAACTGACATCATTTCTGGATATTTTAGTGCAGTGTTTCAGAATTAGGCAACCATAAAATATTTAGAAAGATAGTTTTTGTGAGTATCTGTTAAATTATATTTATACTAAGTGACAGTGGTAAATTGAAAATACCGAGTTTGCCAGGCCAGGTGCTAAAGTGAGAGGCCCGTTGGTCTAGTGGCTGAACAAACCGCTACACCGAAGGTCGGTTCGATTCCCACCCAGGTCAAACTTTTCTGTGATAAGCAGGAATATTTGTTGTGTCTGGGCGTAAACATATCTATATAAGTATGTATTAAAAATATATATATGTATGTTTATCGGTTGTCTGATCACCATAGTACAAGCTAACGCTTAGTTTGGCCGTTTGTAAGTTGTCCAAAGATATTTATTTATTTTTATTTAATCACATGAGAAAAAATGCATTTCAAAAGCTGGTACTAATAAAAAAAAATTGTTATAAATTAGGCTATACATAAAAAAAACATTGTTATCAAAAAGACCAACTCCAAATATCTATCTGTACGATATTTTTCGTATTTCGTAAATATTTTGCTTTCGACAAATTCGAGCAATCATTATTGAAAATATGGTGAAAATATTCAGTATATTTTTTTAAATAACGTAGTATTTTATATGTATTCCAAAGGATAACTGCTTTTCTGATCTAAGCCACCATTTTCTTTTCCGATGAGTGTGGTCTGATTTAGGCTTCCTCAGTTCTGAGACCCGTGCTCTGCCAGCCGATTCTCGTTTTACCAAATAATTTCAAAGTCGCTCATGTTCAGAAATCGTTTGATTGCTGTTCAGCTACAATTTGGTATTCACATTTATATTAACTGTGTTTCAATAGAATTTCAACTCTTAGGGAGCGAAATATCCACTTTTTCTCCCCGTCCTTCAGTCCTCCTCCCCATTCTTCTCTGTCACCCGTCCTGAAGTGGCATGTTGATGATGTATGTGGAGTCAGTTGCTGTTGTCACTGAATCCGGTTACTTTAGCAATGCATTGCTTCCCTTGCTTGCTTGCTTCTCTTTCTCCCGCATATGTGGGTCTATTATTTCCTTCTGGGCAGACAACGCGTTAGTAACACCCCAGCTTGGTTCTGTTAGTATCTATGGGTGGCGGTGATCACCATCAGGTGATCTTACGTTCTGCTCGTTTGCTTGCTTATCACATAAAAAATATATATAGTTGACGTTCCGTTCACGGGAGTCTTTCGGATTGACTTGGGCTTCAATAAATTCTCAACTCTATATGATCGGAATACGTTCAATATTACTTTAACAAACGATATTCGGATCGACGTTACTGGTGTGCAGTTGAAAGTCAATTGCGAATGTCAATACAAAATTGCATTTCAACAATAGTCGCTACGATATCGCTACGACTTGTGAAACGAGAATCGGTCGACAGTACCTATTGGGCCATTTCGAGAAAAGGTCACATTTTTAGCTTGTCTGTCTAATCATTTCTCAGTCTACATTCGATCGCGACTAGGCTAATTTAATTTGAAGATTCTTCAGGCGATATCGAGTCCCTTGCTTTGTAACAATTTTGTCTCGGATAATTGTTTATCTGTATTCGTACATAATGAAATATTTGTTTCTAGAATCCTGTCTTTGGTTCACTTTAGTAAATTCTAGAGCATCGGCAGTTTATTATACAGTTTTTATTTGTTATTAAGGCCAGAAACGATCTCTGCCATATACGAAAAATCCACACTAAAAAAGTTTAGTTGGAATCTCCGATCTCCATTAGTCCAGTTTCATGTTCAGAAAAATGGTCCTGAAATTCAAGTTTTTGGGCTATAACAAGGCAATTTAATATTTTTATATATTTTTTGGAAATAATTCTATAATTATCACAATAGTGAGAATATTAGTATAGCAGTAATTCCTTTAAGAATTGTTTAATTTATTTGTTTGAGCATTTATTTATTATCAACTAGGCTCCGCCCGCAGCTCGCCGGAATGGTGTATTGATTAAAAGTAGTCTATATGTGATTCTAGTTTAAAATGTATTACTTTGCCAGATTTCATTCAAATCTATTCAGTTGTTTTTGCGCGAAGTAGTAAGAAAAATCCATTCTCACTTTCGCATAATGTTAGTAGGAAGATGGTCAACCTGTCAAATCATCTAAATTTTTTCCATCTCATCTCCTCTGTTTTGTCCTTTAGGCTTCTCTGCTCTCTTCTCCTATATTCAAATCGCTTTTTCTCACCTCTCTGACTTTTCAATTCACCTTTTTCGACCCTCTGAAAAATCCTCTGAAAATTTCAAAAGATGTGCCAAGGACATTCTTTCGCCTCTTTAATGTGGCACCTTTCCGAAACAGTGGTAGATTCCAAAAAATTACGTTCACAAATGTATTGAAAATACCTACATGGAATAAATGATTTTTGACTTTTACTTTGACTCTGAGGCTTTTTATTTTATAAATCCGTAACAAATTTATATCTTATTTCTGTTACGCGTTAAATACAAGTAAGTGTGGAGCATTAAGTAGCAAAACTGCTAAGTTTTAATAATCTTGAAAAACCTTTTCTAACTCCGTAACTATACTGAGATTATCCCACACATTTATAACTGAGACGAGAAGTTCAGTTTGCTTGCCAAGTTGGGCTGTTACACCAAATGGGATACGAATTTCGACCTTATTGTTAAGACATAAAGGTGGTTTTGAAGACTGATAGTTTCTTTTAAGTTTAGCTCGTGAAGGTAGTTCGGTTGGTAAGTAAAGTGCAAATGGTATTGACTACTAAAGACGCGATCTTCGAGATGAAAGCATTATGGATGGAATAAATTCTGTCTATATTTATATAAGCTTTCTAAGTTATGCTTTTTACAAGCTTTTATTTAACTTGCAGTGTATGTTCGTCAGTTAGTATCTTGGTATATTTGTTATTGTTCGGGTCAAATCTTACAAGACTAATTACACCCACTTCCTCTTACACTACGAAGCTGAGATTTTGCAAAAAGTTTCCGTCCTGATGACAATGCATCTTTATGACAAGGATGACCTGACACACGTTCAGGATTGGCTCCAGACAAGGGAACTCTTCAACGGTTAACATTACAGTTGTGAAATTTTGTGTATTTCTTTGTATTAGGAATCTATAATTAAAGCTTGTGTTTTTAAATCTTTTAATAAACCTTATTTTTGTCTTTTGTCATCCGTAACGTCTTCCAGCGTGGATATAAAGTCAGTTTGGATGTCGCACTAAGAGGATTAGAAAATTTATTCTTTTCTCTTGGCCAATACGTTTCCCAATGAGCTAAACAGGCCTCAGGGATAAAGTGGCGAGCTTTTTTATAAATACTAAAACCCCAGGTCTTTTCGCAGATTGGTAAATAAGTAATAACTACTGGAATAAGAATGATGTTACTTAAACAGTCCTGCAGAAAACCCTTTTTCAAAGCTCTATCTCTTGTTGTTAAGCTCTATCTTAAGCCTCAATTTACCCTCGGCTTTTCTGGCATATGCTATAGAAACCTCCGCCAACATTAGAGTAACTTAAGGCAGTAGACCTCCTCAGTAATGAGAAGGTGTTAAATTATAAGGGGGCTACGGTAGCCTTATGATGAGGGCCAGGCTACTACGTCATCATTGTAACCCATACCTGTCTCACTGCTGGGCTGGGTACAGACCGTAGTCACTATAGTAAATTGGACTCCACACACCCTTGGGAACTTCTTGGAGAACTCTCAGTTTTTCAGGTTTCCTCATGTTTTACTTGACCCTAGAAAATGATAATCAACTTCTGATACGCACATTACTATGAAAATTAGAGTTGAGCCGCAGGACTTGAACCCAGGACATCTGTTCAAGAGACGAACACCACTATATGGACCTACCTAACCTACCTACTGGATAGTATCTATCTGGCCATTACAGCAGTGAATACCAAACCACAAAAGCTGTTTTACCGTGACCACGACCCATGCAACTGGGCCAAGATGTCGGTATAATAAAATCGTGAGTACCCGTTTGCATTTAAAATGTTTAGTATCGGCGACGATATTAGTCTAAAAACATATGTTAGAAGTACTAGGCGCTCAGGAACATACAAGAGATTGTGTACTGTAAGAAACCCGTACTTAGACATATTGTGCGTGCCCACTGATACTGAATAAGCAGTACTCATTATGCTGCTCTGCTCGCGGCGACATCCGTTTCCTGCGACATGTCGCCAAACAAAAGGTAACATTACCTTTTATGGTAGTAAGAGCAGGTGTATGAAAATTCAGACTTTCTATTTATTCAAAATCTGTACTAACTAGGATTCTACTGTGGCTTTGTCTGCGTTGTATCTTGATAAAAAGTTGTTTATGTGTTGTTTAGGCTATAATCTATCCCTGTGCCAAATTTCATTCGAATTCATTCACTGGTTTTTGTTTGAATGAGTACCAAACATCCATCCATCCGTCTTCACAAACTATCCCATTTGTAATATTACTAGGATTTCATATTTACGAAAACAATACTTAAGACGCCTTAACTTTTAAAAATCTTAGAATATAAGTAAATATAATGAAATTTTGTGAACCGATATACATATATTTATCAAACCATCATTGGTCCGCCATTCCAGGTCTAGAACTTAAAAAAGATCCTAAGAAACTTTTGATCGTGAAAAAAGATTTCAGGAGATTGAAATATTTTAAGGTGGTAAAATATGTATGGAAGTTTGCCATTAATGAATATAAAATGAAACTTCTGTTTATGCACTTGATCTATAAATAAATATATAGCAAAGCAATTTTGAAATTGACCGGTGCAAAACATATAGGGGTTAAAAATTATTCCACGTGGATGTAGTCACGGGAAAAAGCCAGCCCTACTAACGTTATAAATGCGAAAGTTTGTGAGGAGGGATGGGTGTTTGTTCCTCTTTTCAAAAACTACTGAACAGTTCTGAATGAAATTTGGCACAGAGATAAATTATAGTCAGAAATAACTGTATACTTTGTTTTAAAATATCACGCAAGCGTTATCATGGCCAGGAACTAGTTAAATATAATACAAGTGTATTAAAGAATGATTACAGCTACTAGTAAAATCTTTCACCCATTGAAAGGGCAATGTACAAATTGTAGGGCTCCAAAGACCGGGCTCAGTTAACAACAGCACGAGTTGACCCTAAGATCGGAAGGGTTAACTGAAACCTTTACGCGTGACGTCATTACATACGTTTTTGTAAGCTCTATGTGTGAGTGACTCTATGTGTGACTTGAGCAAATAATACGAGACATTAAGATGTGAGACATCAGTTTCATAATTATACAAAATACGTACATTACTAATTACTCGTCTTTTGAAAATTATTATTTTATATACAAATAAAAAGAAGATTGCTCTTAATGCCTGAAATAAATTATTAATAATTGTAATTCAAATTATTTAATTACAATATTTACGTAGTTTATTAAAATACAATATAATTTATAAATTTTATCTACACAAGAACGGACTAATTTGCGCTACCACACTTTCTTGCTAGATGCCGTCCATAAAATGCCGGACCGTGGGACTCGTCCACAAAATGCCGGACCGAGGGAATCTGACTTTACCCTGACTCAAACTTACTTTAAACCAGCATTTTTCAATCTTTTGAACATACGACCTATACAAAGTTAGAAAAAACCCTCGTAGCCGTAGCCAAATTTGGTAAATCAAGAAATTAATTTAAACGGAATTTAAATATTTTGTTTCCAAGAGCCCTGGTGTTGCCACACCTTGCCGTTTTGCCTTTGCCGATAACCCCCCACATTCAAAAACACTGCTTTAAACAAAGCGACACACTGAAAAATTGCTTTCAGCACGTAACCTCTGGTTCATACCGAGCTGTGTAAGCAAGATGCCACTGAATGCCTCACACTGAAAGATAATGACGTAGAATAAGCTGCATTGTTGTTTTAATGGAAGTGTTATAAGGATTTTGGTACAATATTTACACAGCAGTTTTGAATGGCGGGGTAATGGCGTCGAAGATACCTTTATTGACTTACTTATATTATAAATGTGAAAGTAACTCTGTCTGTTTGTTACATTTTGATGCCTAACTACTGAAGTGATTTTGATAAAATCTGGTGCAGATGTACAATAGATCTTGAGGAAAAACATAGGTTACTTTTTTGTGAAAAATGGCTTCTAGGGGTTGAAATAAGGGCTGAAATCTTGCATTATTAGAATTCATTATCAAAAATGTATGTGTTCATGCTCTTGCTGTGTTGTCTGTGGGGCGAGTGGAGAGAGAGAGAGAACGGTTTAGAGGGGAGTGGAGGGTGTTTAAGGGGGTGGATGAAGAGGAGGATGAAGGAGGCGAAGGCATTGCAGACGGAGGTGAACAGGGCGGTATATCACGCGGATGAAGTCACGGGAAAACCTAGTTAAACAATAAGTATTACTATGTACGAGTATATAAGACTTCCTACAACTCATTATATTGAATCTTTTAGTGTGCAAAGCTCGCATAAATAAATAAAATAACATTACCTTAGAATAACGAGGTATGGCGTGGATGATGGCTGATGCGGTGATATCAACCTGAGTGTGCAATATACCGCCGTTCAGGTCGCCGCTTTGTGATAGGAGGTCGCGATTAGCGGCTTGTCCCGCTCGTCTTCGTCTTATTGCCCGTGTTGGAGGTCCCGGCTTAACTCTAAACGTTACCTTAGAATCAAATTTCATTATTATATGTTCAGTGCACACTGAACGAGCATTAATTCTTTTATTATATACATACATATATATATCATATATTACAGTATTCTTTATCTGTTTACATCTGACAACATTAATTTTAGTTTTTAAGTTGTAATATTGCAACACTTTTTTTTCTCTCTCCCCTGCTCCGGATAATGGAAGTAAGCTGAATTTTAATTAAATGTGCAATAATTATAAATAGTTAGTTTTTTAATTGTTGTCGTTTTATTTCAAACATTATAAATATATTTTTTATGCTAATTTGCTATTACTATTTGCTAGTATTAAAAAGTGGTAATGAATGTTGTAAAGTCATTAAAAAGTATTTAAATGGAGGTTAACCAGAAAATAAATATATTTTGTTCCAGCTGATTATATATTATTCTTCTATATTAGTCTTCTTTCATTGCTTCAGTGCTTTTTTTGCTATCGAGGGGGAAACCTCCAAAAGGCGTAGTTTGGGTGAAGTACCGGGGTATGTGGGATTTTCACCTACTAAAACCCCCCCGGTGACCTGCCTCTGCGCTTTAGTGCTATTATTCACATATTTTTCATCCGCTACATATCCTACTGTGTCCTCGCCCTAATAACCCTGTTAGTAACAGCCAAGTCACGACGCTTCCATAAACTAGACGAGAGGACATCGAATTATCCAAAATGACATGATATTTTCAGAATAATTGGTTTGTTTTGAATTAAATTGTGTACAACATCCAGTTTACGGTTATTGTATTATGATATTTGTTTACAATGATTTTAGTTTGTGTGTGTAGTGTATTTGTGTGACTTGGACACACACACACAGTTGCACATATTAATATAGGTAATTTTATATTTGATCGCTTTATGTTACTACGCTTTATGAACTATTTGATTGTTTGTGTGTTAGTTTGAGGCGAATAGGTTCCGAAATTACTGGGCTGATTTGAATTATTTTACCAGTAGAATCCTACACTATTCCCGATGAATAATATAGGCTTTAGAATATTTTCAAAAAAGGCACGAGTCTGTATGAAAACTTCGATAATACGTAAAAAAAACTGAAAATAGTCCTTATAACATGTGCTCTATATTATTATATTTACGCAGAAACTATTGACAATAGAGATATTAAAATATTAGCAGAGACATCTTCTACCGACCACGTCCAGCATCTACATAAAGTCAAAGTCAAAAGTCAAAATCAAAATATGTTATTTCATCCCAGGAACATCGAGCTCACTTAATGAATGACAGAAGATAACATACACAATAAATATACAATTTTAAGATACCTAAAAATTGGTTACTGATTTAAAATCCACAACCAATCCCGCGGTATTGACTAAAGTCTTGGTAGGCAATTCCTATCTGCAAGTCATTAGCTTTGCTAGAACTAGACCACGTTCGTCCGCGTTGCTTAACTCAGTGCAACAACAAAGATCGAAACAAATCATCAGGCTATACCCACTTCACAAATCCAAAGAAAATTACTCATACCATTATAAAAAGCGAATTATATTCGCAAAGGCGGATCACCGCCTATCAAACCGAGTGGCTTAGAATTGGGCCTCCTACTCAGGGGTCCAGAACATTTGATAATTTAATGGCCAACAATATAAAAACCATTTTCGCGGACACATCCTGCTAATATTCTAAATACGAAAGTTTGCGTGGATGGATGTCTGTTACTCCTTCACGCAAAAACTACTGAACCAATCTGGATAAAATTTGGCATAGGGATAGATTATAATCTGAAATAACATTAAAGCTACTTTTTATCTACTAACCACGTGGGCAAACCCGTGGTCGGGCCTGGTTATACATAAATAGAATTATACCCACGAAAGCACAGCATCTGATATTTTTATCGCCATCAAGTAAAAACCAATTAGGTAACATCATCATTATATAATAATAATATAAATATATATCCAGAACTACACAACGATAACGATAATAACAGCCATAACCATAACAACCAAATCATAACCGTCGATAACCATCAGATAACGGAACTGGAGCGACGCCAGCGGCGCCATCTGGTGTCGAGTTGATGATTGATATGCTTCAGGGTAATGGGCTGGGAGGTAGTCTTTAAGGTCAGCAGGTCATCTTATTAATGAAAATATGAAAACACACTTTATTATACAGATCTTGAATTGTCAAAATGTAAAATATTCATAAATAAACATAATAACTTGCAAATTAAAATGCATTGTCAACTTAAAATAGTGCAAAAAATGTATAAATAAGATCTTGAAATGTATATTTGTTTATATTCCACATATTTATTTATTTATTAAAGGCACACCAACTAGGTACATAAAGCGAATACAATTTTATGGTTACAATATGATATCTCCTTATATGTACTTAAAT
>DWJZ01010319.1:0-10187 GCA_018249125.1 Asbolis capucinus
TTTACAATTTTGACAGGTCTTTTGGTCTTGTGGTTAGTAAACCTGACTACTAAACCGGAGGTTGATTCTATTCCCACTCAGAACGAACGTTCTGTGATAAGCAGGAAGATGTGTTCTGTGCCTGTGTTATAAAAATATATATAAGTATGTATTAAAAACATTATTTTCAACATCAGTTATCTGATCTCCATAATAAAAGCTGACGCTTAGTTTGTAGTCACTTTGTTAAGTATTTCATTTATATGATGCTAGCTGTACCCGGTCACGGTTCGCTGTGGATTAACATAAGCTATGGAATGAGTTAATGAAGTTGTATGCAAGGATATGAAATTTCATACGTGTCTTGTGAACCCTTGAAGAGTTTCTTTTCCAGAAGCCGGTATACATGTGTTTGATCGAGACCATTTTGGGACCAAAACCTACTCAGACAATTCTGAACAAACTTGCTAAAGACATCAGTGCTCTATCTCCTACCATTTTAGAGTATATAAAGGACAAATAAACAAACTCACAAACAAACATTGATCTAAATATATATATATACTTTTTTTAAGCGCTAAGTTAAATTATATTTTCTATTATTAAATAGATTATAGTAAAATAAAATCTATAACTATTAAAAAAATAGAAAATATAATTTAACTTAGCGCTTAAAAAAAGTATTAAAGTTAATCACATTTAACTGTATCAAACACCTACATAAATCTAGGGTAGGAAGAGCGACTTAAAAGTTTTCATTCATTTTTATTGCAAAAGAAATTTGTTGATCGCACGTCCCGAGGCGCACAGAAGATTGAATTGCACGGCTATTAGATTTGGTTGGCACGCGAGGTTCCCGGTATCACATCAGATGGTGTTATTACAACATATATCTGCAATTTGCAATTTATTACTATTGAAAAGTATAATTCAATTCGTCCACGTATTTCCAGCGGAATAAAATTACTTTTATGTAGAGGTGAAATGAGTTTGCCAGTAATCATAGAGTCAATTTAATGGAGTTTGTGTGTTCACTGAGACTCTTTCATTTATCTATTCAACTATTTTTCAAACTTGGATTAGTCCAACTATGCTATTATATATGGCAATCTTTTGTAAGATAAACGGCTTGCAAGATTATAGGTCGCCCAAATCAGAAAATGACCAAAGATTCTTTATACTGTAATGAAATTTGAAAGTAATTTTTTATTATTCATTTTTGAAATAATGCGAATTCTTGTATTTTTTAGCAATGATGATAGGTATTTTATATGCTGTTTATTTAATTGCACTTATTAGATTCAATTGTAAAATGTTTGACTACGTAACTGAACTAAGAGGCGAGAATATTTGCCAACGAATATCTGTTTACTAAGAATTAATTTAATAATAACGACAATTTAGGTATAAACATTAAAAAAATTGCTTTTTCGACGAAAAATGACATTATTTTTTAAAGTAAGTACAATTATTTTAAATCTCATTCATTTCCGTGATCGCCTGAAGCTTCCATCCGATTCAAGAGACCGTAGTGGACAATTGAATCATAGGCGAGTCATAACGGCAAACACGGCAATATATGACTATTGAAATATTTACTGGCCTGTTGGTCTAGTGGTTAGTGAACCTGGGCCGGAGGTCGTGGGTTCGACCCCACCCAGGGTAAACTTTTTTGTAACAAGCCGGAATATTTGTTCTGTGTCTGGATGTACTAAGAATATTAATACAAGTATTTTTATATTTAAAAATATATGTACATGTGTTATCAGTTGTCTGATCACCATATTACAATGCTTAGTTTGAGATCAAATTGCGGTGTGAGTTTTCCTGAGATTTTTATTTATTTATTATTATGTGGCAAATACAGCAAGGTTCCAAAAATACTACAACATACGGCAAATATTGCAAGATGCGCCAAATATTGCAAAATACGGCAAATACTGCAGTATACCGCAAATGTTGCAAGATACGGCAAAAACTGCTAGATACGGCACATAGTACAGTATACCGCATGTATTGCAAGATATGGCAAATATTGCAAGATACGACAAATACTGCAGTATACGCCAAATATTGCAAGATACGGTAAAAACTGCGATTACAGCAAATACTGCAAGATACGGCAAATACTGCGAGACAACAAGATACAGCAAATCTCAAAATGTGAGACATTACGGAATTGAGATGGTTGTGGGTCGTCAGAGTCGACGCAGAGAGGGCACTGGGTCGGGGGAAAGTAGTGGGGTACGTACGTGAACAGTGCTAGCCGCAATTACATTCACGTACTACCACAATGTCTCTGTCCGACTTAGAAATTGCTTGGACCTATACTTAATAACGTGCATGTTTTTACAACACCGTATCGTATCGTAATCTGCATTGGAGCTGCATGGTGGCTCTACACCTTAGTTTCAGTGTTCCCGTTCGATTACAATATGTCTTCAAATGAAGTGTGAATAGGCTTTTGCTGAATTAGTGCGCTTTACCAGCCTGACCACATTGTGGCGGGATTGTGGTCAGCACTAATTTATTGAATGTAAAAAAAGAGACCATTAACGGCTTGAAAACATGCTTTGAATCATGGGGAAGGCCAGGATCATGTAGGAAAACTGGGCTGGTAGAAATATTAAAGTAAGAAAATAAATCACAGCGTATAATAGAAGAAAATGAGTATTAAAATTCACAGATTCTATATAGGTAGAATAATTATAGCATTAGGACACTTTTCAGTCCGTTCATAATTTCTAATTATTAAAAATAATAAGTGTATTCAAAAATTATTTCAATTTTAATTTAATTAAACTTCCATGCAAGTAAACAAATAAATGTTATAGTTAAAGTTAATCCACGTCAAAACAGTAATGTCAACTACCATTAACCTAGACTTATCATAGTAAATCGTTGCATAAAACTGACAATAAAACGAAACCGGGTATACTTAGAAAGATTTGAACTATATTGTTATCATGTTTTTATGAATAATACAATATTCCCTTCACTTCTATTATATCCCAAGTGTTTCTCAGGAATGCATTTTATGATTCTGTTTCGTTTCATGTTTCGTGTCTTATCGTGACAAAATAATGATCCCATTTCCTAACGTGACCTAAGTTTGCATTCTACATATTGCTCATGTCACGTAACTTTTTGAATGGTGTACGGCCAAAATATGTAGTGTTGTGTTCCAAGCCTGTCTGGTGATAAAGATATATATATAAATAAATAAATATATATATAGATAGATTTATTTTGTATATTTTAATATTTCTATATATATATATATATGTATTTATGTTTGTTTGTCTTTTATAGACTCAGAATTGGTAGGAGATATAACACCGATGTCCTTAGCTACTTTGTGCAGAAATCTCTGGAAACCGTTTTGGTATCAAAATTATATTGACCGAACACATGGTCGATGAGTTCATGTATAGCAACGCGCGCCGGGTACAGCTAGTGTGTGATAAAATAATATAAATACTTTAAATATTGATATACATAGTTGTGATAAAATTTTATTAAGTATGTTGTGTTAAAGATATCTATATATTAATACAATAATATAATTAATCTATATATTAATATAGACAAAAACTTCGTACACTTTTTATACATATTGCGCTGACGAGGAACTATGAAATATGGCACATTTACAGCTTATATGTGTGGCTTTCAACTTATCCAAAAGTTATTTAAATCCTTACCAACTACTAATAAGCGTTAAGTATTAAAGATTCCTCAAACCAAGTTTACAACTGAATAATTAATATTAATATCGTAATATTTGCTTATTTATCTAAACAATATTATATGAATATTTTAACCTAGTTTACACAAAGGGCGAGGTTAATACCTAATGGCATTCTCTACCAACTAATCCGGTATTGTACAAAAGTATACAAAAAGAAAATTAATTAGCAATAAAGTATGAAAACCAATAACACCTACTTCTAACACTATTAATACCTTTGTGTGTACGGATATAACTTAATAAAAGAAATAAATATAGCAGTTATACAAAAATACAAGAAATTTAGTGTCCTTAATAACAGTCTAGGACAGCAATATAAAACTGAGTACAGATAATATAAAATTGAAAGAGACTTACTCACGTTTTAGTCGTTGCCCTGAATTACATTTAAAAATGTGCAATTTGTATGTCCCACAGGGTAACAAAAGCCAATAAATTATGGTAGCACATGGCTGACAATTTACACCAACTTATTGCTCCGTTCTAGGAACTCTCTACTTCGCAAAAGCGTATCAACCAACTGCTAGTATGATTAATGACCTTCAAAATAAAACCCATTAATCTCCCATTAAATGGATTGGTTTACATTTATAATTTGTTACATTTGGCGCCCTCGTTTCGTTAAATACTGAACAATTTTAGAGACAGAAAATAACTTAGTACATTCGTTTTTTTCATCTTCATATTGCTTTTAAACAATTGAAGTGCTCAAAGTATATCTTAAAAGTCGATTAATGTTTTTATTAGTTACTTTTGGAAATCATGCATATTGTGATATTGAAAAGTTTTTACGGCCCAAGATATAAGTCATTTCAACCTGTAATGTCGTAGGTTCACGATGACTAACCGTGGCACTGACTTTGGCAGTGACACGTGTATGTATATAAGTTTTGTCAAGATCAGAACAACGGACTATAAACAGGATTGTTCTTGTGATAGCTGTAAAATGTTACCAATTTCATAATTTCCTGTATACTGTAGCTGTAAATCAGTATGTATTTTTTTTTTAAAACACGTCATCGTGAAACGATAAGGACAAACCAAGTCGAAAAAAATAACATGAACCAAAATTTGAGGATTCCTTGTGTTCTCTCTATCTTCTATCTTTCTCTCTATCTATTCTATCTCTCTATCTTTTATCTTTCTCTCTATGTATTCTATCTCTCTATCTTTTATCTTTCTCTCTATCTGTTCTATCTCTCTATCTTTTATCATAAGACCAACTTGGCAGTAGTTCTATATTTTTAATTTATACCATATTACTGAATTCAAATAGAAACCACGTCTTGGAAAAAAGAATATAAAACGTCCCCTGATCAGGTGGTTTGACGACCAGAAGAAGAACTGTCTTCTAGGCATGATGCCCATTGGGACATGATTCGAAAGGCTCACCTATCAGAGTAGCGTAACTTAGGCGAAACCTAGTCCAGTTACGAGCGTCCAAAATTTGGAGTTACTTAAAGGGGAACAAAATTAAGAATTACGTACGTATAATGAATTAGAGTTTTAGAAACTAAGAACAATCTGATCACCTGGTGGCAAATGGAGATGATGTCCAAGATGCTGAGCACCCGGACTCAGTAAACGCTTTCTTATACTTACACAGGAACAAGTTCTAATTTAATCGTGTTTAAAATCTCATTTCGAGACCTGAAACACACGATAGCTATCTTTCCATAAATACCATGATTGGAAGAACAACTTTCTTGTACAAGTGGGCCAATATTTTCGGCGCACATGCGGTCAAGGTCACTTGCACTTGCCCGCAAAAAACAAGCAACAGGTTGTGCCCACGCATTAGGTTATCAAAGTCTTATTTTTTGCGGCAACGTTACGACATACGATGCAAGTTATGAATACTTTAAGCCATTGATCAAACTTTTTATGGCCAGATCAAACACTATGTTATTAGCGCTGAGAATCTCGGAGGAATGTACGCCTTCCATTTGTAGTTTAGTTGGTAATGACCATGCCAGTCCTGGAATCGATTCCCGGTATTTAACAGATGAATGTTTGATCTCGGATTATTTGTGGAGGTATATAGTTATATAAAGGAATCCTAATACAATGTACATACGAGTGTGTAAACGTAAATTACTTATTTATTGAGAAACGCGAAGAAAACCTACTCAGTTTTCAATATTGAAACATAACTTATTACTCGATAAATTTTATGGCTGCGTGTATTTTGTACATAAAAATAGAATATTTAACGTATTTGTCCAAGATATCCCATGCATCCGATCTAGATTTTGCAAGCGGTAAATAAAACATGCGTCGTATATCTCTTGCTTCTTAAGGCAACACATTAAAGACCAACTCTCCCCACGAATCAGATATCTACATGGTAACCGAAGTATTCAATTTATTATTAGATGCTAAAAGGAACATCATTTCGTTGTCTCAAACAAGTCTTTAACAGCGGTTATTAAAATTTTAATGACAAGTATTATACTCGACAAGCATAATACTATTTAGGACCAGTTTTAAAAAAGGGTTCGACAATTTTGTTGTTACATATTTTCTGAAAGTTATGTTAATTATACTGCATATCTATTTCTGTAACCTATCTTTATTAACTGTCACACTTTATGGATGACATAAAGATATATTTTTGTCAAACTTTATTGACAATTAGTACACAATATGGCTGACAGGAATAAATATCGTCATCTTTTATCCTCTATTTATTATAGACGTTTAAACAAAGGGTCGTAATGCAACTTCAAGAAATTATACTGTTTTTGTTACATAATTTTCTCGTAAATAATTGGCTAGTACAAGTGTTTTTCACTCAATAAAGATTACAATAACGACTATATTATTCGTCGTCAACGCGAATGTAACTCTTACTTTTTTGCGTTTATAAAACGGCTCGAAGGACCATTTACTGTTATTACTAGGACTAAAAAACACTAATCAACAATAGCGCGGTGCGGTGTATCTCACGAGCGCATATAATGGTAGTAGGGGCCTCCTGTAATACTTCAATAATGACGGTAATCATTTTACCATCTAGGTACCAATAATGTGCGTTTGCTTAGTAGAATAGGGTTGTAGGATGTGAATCGGAATCTCGCTTTATTTTATGCGATTTTCCTACAAATTAAGCTGTTTATTTCTATGGGTTTATCACTTAAAATTAACTACACGAAGCCGCCGTTTGAAAAAGTTAACATCTAGTTTTTCGTTCGTTCGTTGAGACGTTCGTTCGTTAGAGAATATCGGTAATTATAGTGTGTTCTTTAAGTCACTGCTAAATTAACAGTCAAATGGGTTTTGCTCCCGGTAATTTAGTACCGATAAGCTTTTGTAATTAGTTAGTTGTCGGTCAAAACACACACTATAATAAAAGGGCAATGACCATATCGATTCAAGTCACTGACTCAATTTGAAAACAAGCTTCATGTGATATCGTTATTCATACATTTAGTGCATATTTTTTGTTAAACATTTTTATTTTTATGTTAAACAAATACAAGTTTATTTTGTGATATAACTTATAATAAATTAGATTTTATATTTATGGATCAGTGATATATATATAAAATTAACTTGATTATATAGAATAAAATGTTTTTTTTTGTTACGAAACGAACTCGTATAAATGGAGTTGTTTTTGTTATAATTATAACATAACTTTACATTTAATTTATACATCACGTTATTACGGTTGTGGAATAAACAAATAACTACAAATAAAGAAATACAAAATGACATCAAACTACTGGCATACACTCACCTGTCAAAGCCGGCTGGACAACTAGTAATGATTTCACGAGAAAATGTTCAAGTTAAACACGCAACTAAACTGTGTCCTGGCAACACGCGAACACTGAGCCCTAAACCAAGGAACAATTAGAGAAACCGTCAAGTGGCGACCGCGCGATGTACCCCGGCGCGCGACACTGACCACACAGCCGACCAGAAACGGAATGAAATGGTGAAGAAGACGCCGCCGTCTTATATAGACGTGACCGTAACCTGACGCCGGATAACGGACTCCGACCGGCGCACGCGTCGTTCTAAAATCACTTCTAAAACACTTCTCTAAGATACATATTAGAAAAACAATAGATTTTCCTCTCAATGTAACAGATAGATCGAATTTTCAATAAAGCGCCCGGAGCTGAACTGCAATTTGCAAGCGCCCGCGAAGCACGCCAGAACAAGACAACAGGACAACGGCACTCCAAATGGCATCTAAGTACATCTGTGACACAGGCCTTATAGGACACGGAAACACCTTTACTGGAATTACTTCTGAAAGGTTACTAGTGAACTGCAAGACGTACACTACCGTGAGAACAATCTGCACAATTGTCTATGTACTCTGTGTTAAAGTAAAGTAATTTGAAGGGCACACCGAGGGCGAGGGGCAGGTGGTGACGGGGGGACAGCTCCCTCATGCCTCAGCCCTCATGCCCTCAGCATATATACCTATAATTATCGAAGAAGTACATTTTTACATCATTTCTTAAATCCAGAATACCTGAACCTTTTTAGCCTCCCATGGATTAGAAGCCAGGTACCCCTTTATCCTTAGATATATTTAAGAAGCATATTAAATCAAGATTAGTAAAGAATGGGTATTATAGTGTCAATGAATATATTAATGACAAGGATGCCTGTAATTGTTATCCGCGACCGGTTCCATGCAAGCTTGATTCTAAATGTTTTGTAATTAGTAGTAATTTAGCATTGTTTTCAAAAGATGTGCCTAGGTGTTTCTTTCGCCGTTACTTCTCCTCTTTATCGTGGCACCTTTTCGAAACGGTGGTAGATTTAAAAAAAAATGACGTTAGTAAGAGTATTGAAAATACCTACACGAAATAAATGATTTTTGACTTTGACTTTTGATTGATAACGACAACAGACATACGTTTGAAATAATAACAAAATATTTAGTAAAATGATCACTTTCAAAATAAATAATTTAATTAAAAAAAACAAAAATTGAAAGGCGGCAACCCTACAACAAACATGATTTTTTGCCGATTTTATAAATAATGGTATGGAACCCTTCATGCGCGAGTCTGACTCGCACTTGGGCGGATTTTGTTATATAATTGTATAATGTTCAGTGGTTAACCATTAACTTGATCTCATAGTCTAGTGATTTTATAGCAATATAGTTATTAATAGGTTTCTTCGAAAATATTTATATTTTATTTAGTGTTAGTAACCTTGCATCAACTTAAGAGTCCTGTGTATGGAATTATATGTATCGTAATTGTTAATTTGTGAAGATATTCTTCAAACAAGATTTTATAAAAATATTTAAAAACACAAACTTTAATTTTATATCCATAATACAAAGAAACATACAAACTTTCATAAGTGTATTGTTAACCGTTGAGTAGATCTCTTGTTTAGCGCAATCCTGAACGTAGTATCAGGTTACACTTGTAAAAAAATGCATTGCCATCAGGGCTGAAAGCTTATGCAAAATTTCAGCTCCGTAGTGTAAGAGGAAGTGGGTCTAATTAATCTTGCAAGATTTGATCCGTAATAAACAAATATACTAACATACTTTTATGATGAAATACACTGCAATTTAAATAAAAGCTTGCAAAAAAAAAAATTTGGTTCGCAGATTTTACCTTTACGGTGAATTCCATCACCGAAGGACGTGGTTTCCTTCACCGACGGAAAACATAGTTCACTTCTTACGCGCATAACATTTTGAAAATAAGATACACCTGGAATTCTAATCTTGCTTTCGAAAGACCAGCGTTCAAACCTTTCACTGTTTGCAGTGAGTAAATTCAACCGATCATCTGGCCGATTCTTGTCTTTCAAGTCGTAGCGACTTTATCGTAGAACCGCAATTTGGTATTCTCTTTTGCAATTGGTTTTGAACTGCACCCCAAAGTCTTCCACCCGAAAGTCGTTCATCAACGATATGTCAAGTCTGTTTAGATTTGAAGTTCAATTGAAGAGCAGTTAATATAAATAAGAATACCAAATTGCAACTGCAATCGAACGACTTCAGAACTTGAACGACTTTTAAATTGTTTGGTAAAACGAGAATCGACAGCAGTGACATTCTACATGTCTTAGTACTCGGTCGGTTAATCGATTTGTCTAGTGCAAGGGTCAATTAGAATCGACAAAGGGCGCTGCATTATCGCTGGGCTGACTATTTTATTCAGTATTTTTTATACATAGAAAAAGTTAATGCTTGAAATCGATTCCACCTTTTTTTATGTGATAAACAGGCAAACGAGCAGACGGGTCACGTAATTGTAAGTGATCATCGCCGCCCATGGACGGTAATAACACCAGACTAGTTACTAACGCGTTGCCTGCCCAGAAGGAATTAATAGACCAGCGTACACAGGGAAGAGAAAGAACCAAGAGAAGCCGTACATTGCCAAAGAAACTGGGATCAATAACGACAGCAACTGATCTCCGATACATGAACAACATACGACTTCAGGATGGGTGACAGAAG
>DWJZ01010320.1:0-10187 GCA_018249125.1 Asbolis capucinus
ATATTTTAAGGGAGGCATGGAAATTTTCGCAAGTGGCAAGGGAGGCGCGACTCCGAGAAGGTTGAGAAACCCTGTCCTAGATAATATGTACATTATTTAAAATAATATATAGCATTAAGTTCTAGATTGTAATTATATTGGAATATTTATTAAATTTCAAAGAATGTAACTTTAACTATAATAAATACCTATTTTGTAATCCTCGAGCAATGTTCTCAAACAGTTTCCGATTATTTTGTAGTTCTTGTTGATGGTGCTTCTGTATATTTACGAGGATATACATAAATTTTGGTTTATTCAGTTCACGTAACTAACATAACCTTATTTAAATTAATATTATAAAGTGGATAGTTTTGTTTGTTTGTAAAATATAATCTCAAAAGATACTGGACCGATTTCGAATTAATAAAGCATAATTAAAATGTATATCACTCTATACTAATAATAAAACTGTAACGGGATTATGTCTGTATATTTTTGAAATGTTTGATGCAGGGAGGCTTTGTTATCGACATAGAAACTAAAACATTTCTTTTTGGATTTATTGTCTGTCTGACTGTCTGTTCGAGCTACACGCAAAATCCACTGGACATGTTTAGAAGAAATTCGGTATAGGCGAAGTTTAAAACTCGAAAATGGTTATAGAATATATTTTACCCCAGGAAATTGATTAGTTCCCGCAAGATAACAGGTTAAAATTAGTCCGAAATCCTCCTAAATCAATGGACCAATCTAGATGAAATTTAACTTTTGAAATTTTGTAGCTTATGTACGGACAATGGTTATAGGATACTTTTTACCAGAAAACTGTTTATTTCCCGAGGGACAATAGGTTAAAGTTAGTATGGCAACTCTGAAACCATTGGAAACTCTTCTTTCGAAACGAAGCGAGGGCAATTTTTAGTATAACATATTTTTTTACTCGCAACTCACTCTTCGGTGGTCGGGCGAGAGTCTTAAACAACCATTTGAAGGACGGGGGTGACTAATGGCTACGTTATTATTTTCAGCAATTTATATTCCGTGTTCTTTCTACAGTATTTTTGTTATAAAACTTTGCTCGTAAATTCAATTTTTTCTATTTCCTGCATAACATTTTGAATACAAAATAGGCTTTTCCTAAGTTAGTGCGCTCGGCATCATCGCCACTAAGCATCAGGTGGGTTGTCAAGGATTAACTTATTCTAGGAAACGGTTTTTGAATTTAACACGCCTATTATTCTTAAAATGTAAATTTGTTAAAGTTTAAATTATATTTATTTTATTTTATAAAGCTGGTTCGCTCTGGTCTTAAAATCACCACACGTTTTCACAAAACAGCCGTAAAGTTTTGAAAGTAAAAAAATATATTCAAGAGAGGAGAAAGATCGTAAATAATAAATACATTAGCTGCGGCCCTGGCAGGTAAATACAAAAGCTGGTTGTGATATACTATGTCCCTGCTCCAAAAATATGGGGACGGTTAATCATAACAAGTGTGTGCGCTGAAGGGGTTTCAGCGCCTAAATTCACGGATTACACGAACAACGAAACGAAATACTTCCGAAAACATTCTCATTGCCGCGCTTTATCGAGCGACCAATAAAAACCGCCGAATAACAAAATGCCATGCGAGAATGGCGACCATTTTCATTCATATTTGGCTCGTCGCGTTCCAATGATTACGGTTTGCGCGGCAAAGGTGGTTTTTCTTTTTTTAAAAGCAATTTGGAGGTCATTTCCAGGAAAGTTTTGCGGCCAGTTTTAATCTGTGTTGCCGTTTAGAGGCCGGCGTAGCGGGCGTTTTATTTGTCTCCACCCTTTGTGGCGTTAGACATGAATGCGTACATTTCATAACAGTCTTTGTGGTGGAAATTAACATTTTCTTTCCTTTTGTTCCAGATAACGCTTATAATGGTGCAATGATGTAAAAGCGATGCTGCTGCAGCAGGCGTCGTCGGCGCCTGGTCCCAGCGGCACGGCTAGTCCCAAACTCACCCCAAGTCCTAGGCCTAATCCTAGTCCCAATTTCACATCTAGACTTACGGGTAGTCCCAGTCTGAGTGATGGAGCTTCTAGTTCTAATAGTCCCAGGCTGGGCGGCAACAGTCCCAAGTTGGGCGCCAGCCCGAAATTTGGGAGTCCCAGGTTGGGCGGAAGTCCTAGATTGGAAGGTCGGAGTGCTTTAGAAGATGAGGTCGCATTGGAGAGATTGCAAGTGGAACTAAAGGAAGGATGGACTGTCCACACGGGGCGAGATGGAAGACTATATTATTGCAAGTAAGTGTAAATGATTTATTTTTAAATTAGTCGTGATGTAGCAATGTCAGGTGTTATAGCGTTTATTGAAGTTATTTGTTTAAGTTTAGTTTAGTTAAGTATATTGAAATAAAATTTTTATATATTAAATGTAGGAATATAGGACTTATACATCGAGGTGGATAAAATATAAAGCATTACTCTATTACTCCAGGCAATGAAGACATAGGGTGGTAAAGCGTAACGAGAGTTATCGATCTGATTACTTTAGATGGCTTCAGCCTACTTTATAAATAAATACCTTAGGAATTCCACCTTAACTTCAGACTACCTATGGATTTTCTAGACAAAATTTTCGAAGATGGATTTCTTCTTAGTGTAATGTTAAGGAAATTTTAACCTTTATTAGTACGGGATGAGACCGAAGCCAGAATATTTGAGTACTTACGGAAAAATATCTTCAACTTTAAATTATATTGAACAATTTGGCTTTCCACTGTGTTTGCTTTCAATTTGCTTTAAAACTGCAATGAATTTCGAACTGTTTATATTAATTGAAAGACCTATCAACGAGGAAACAAGTCGACAGAAGTGCAAAATAGCAAATTTTCCGATCGCAATCGGATAGAACCTGGATAGAACAGATCATAAAAATAGTTTTGGTTAGCGGAATATCATATGCGCCAACTAATTGTTACTTAATTGAAGCATTTGTAAAGGAACAGAGCCGACTCTCTCCCGTTTCAGAACTTCACAACTCGTGTGGAAAATACGTGAAAGCGTAGCCGTAGGAGTAACTAATTCCGGTCGTGATGTTTGTTACTCGCTGATAGCTGTTTTCGTATCTATTGTAGTTTATTCATCCCGTTAGGGTCTTTGTAGAGAATGAGTCTCTCGTTGTAATCGTTTGTGACATGCTACAGAACATTCCACTGTTAATTGGTGACGTCACAAGTTTAAACATATAAGTATTTGTTAGTATTTGGTTTACTTGCTTGGTTTTTGTTATTAACGATTGAAAGATGAAAGTATAGTTATTGAAGACGAAAAAAAGTAGTAACTAAATTACATAAAATTTTGGTTACAGTTAGTAATATTCTGGTAGTTAGGTATAAACATTTTTAATTATTACAGCAACTGGTTATTATCTGTATAAATTAAAACAAACCGTGAGTATCGTCAGTCCGCTTACATTTTTTAGTGCACACGGTGATAAAAGTAAAAAACATGAGTTGCTTTTGGCAAAAAAATACGTCAGCCGAATAACAAATTTTCGTGCAATAATGTCGTCATTAAGGTTTTATTACAGTGAAATCTGACGCCAGCTTCAGTACGCCTGAAAAACGATACCTCGAATACCAGGTTTCAATTTTAATTATTGCCTCGAAATCTTTGTTTCGCGCGTTAATTTTGAGTTTCGAATTAATGTGGAATTTCAGCGCGTCGCCGTGTAATTGTTCATTGTTAACACGGAATTTCAGTATTGGGAATCGCTTTACTAGCCCATTTCTCTTTCTCATAGTGCTTATTTGTCATCCTCTTGTCCCTTCTTCTTCTGTCACTTATATTGAACGGTTTATGTCCATGTGCTTGCTGGGCTGGGGTTTGTGGGATAATTAGCACACTTTCTAATCTTCAACTATGTTGTCTTAAATAATAATATCTAAAATAGTAAATCCTATAGACATAATTGGTTAGACATTTACTTCTGTTGCTTACGTTACCTATCCAAATTTCCAAAAAATTACGACGATAACTTAAAATTAATAGATTTCTATACACCTATTGTTATAAACCTGTAAAACATGCTCTAACTTTAAGAAGATAATATTTGCATTTTTCTTATTTCACTACAGATCTGATAACATAATAAACATGAATAATTCCTCCGGCGACCATACAAAGATGTAACACAGTCGCATTGGATGCGAGCGAGGATAATTCGCGGATACTGGCTCATTGTTTCAATTCAATCATCTTGCGAGGCGGGACCTGGCGCGCTTCCGCCGCGTTGCCTTCGCTAGGGTTGTCGCTGTCACCAAACTGAAAATAAAATATATTATAGGGTATCCATTAACAATTTGGACAGTAGCACCTACACTAAGATTCCCTGTGTTCTGTTCTGTTTTTGTGATGTCTGCATCATGTACTCATAAAACGTAGGTACGCTGATATCCCCGCGAAGTATTGAGTATTACTTGACGAGTCCAACAATAATATAAGAAATATTTATTCGTTACTTATGTGTTATGTATATCATCTCCAACCTGAATCGAAGAGTGGTTCCCTTTTAGTAATAATACGGGGCTTTAAGAAACGGGTTCGCCACTTTTTCTTGTCCTGCTTTTAATGAAGCATCTGATTTTGCCAATCTCTCTAGGTGACAGTACTCATTTACCATCAGATGACCCTAGGTACCAGCTACCCAAGTGTCCTAGTTCTTGTGTTCTTTGCTCGCTTATAGCGAAAAAAATATTTTACCACTGTTAGCAGCCCTATCTATTAACAATAGCGGGCTCGCGGTATGTACCGCCCGTGCGGCCCGGCCGTGCTGAGCATCTGCTGTGTCAATGTCTTTGTAACGATCGAGTGCGGATCGCACACACATCTACGAGTACATCACACGTGTAATATAATTTAGTGTGCGTAGCTGTTAAGGTGTTATTCCGCAAATGGGACACACGACTCGCTCAGTGACATTGCTTCATCATAATTGCAACCTTTACTGTCCAACCGCTAGGGTCTCATCTTACGATGTACAGAGTGCATTGAACCTCCCTGGCCAAGTGCGGATTGGTAGACTTTACACACCCTGGAAAAATTTGAGGAACTCTCAGACGTGCAGCTCTCCTCACGATGATCTCATTCACCGAAGTGATAAGTAATTTCTAATACGAACATAACTTTGATGATTACGATATGCGTGCAGGACTCGAAGCTAGGCCGTCCCTTTCAAGAGACCAACATTATCAGTGATATTCACGTTACAATATAGACGCAAAATAATTTAGTATTCGTAGGTGCGTTACACAAACCCGACAAAAGTCGCAACTCGATGACTTTTACCGCGACAGCAAAAAGGAGTAATTTTCGTATTCGTTAGTGTGTGGATTGTATTACAGTCAGGTATAACTTCAGTGATCCAGGAATTCGTCAAATACAAATTAGTAAAAATATAAAAGTAAACTGCCTTCTGTCGTTGGTGTGCGTCTCTAATCGCAGTCATGGAATGGTACCTTAACGTGCTATAGTCGCTCTGTGGTCGGACGTGGGCTAAGTATGATCTGTTGTTTGTTATGTAATGTAGTACATGTGGGTATAATACAGTAATAGCTTACTACGTAGTTAATTTTTGTCCATTTATGGAACTTATTGTTTCTAGAAGTTCTTCTGAGTATGATACAGTTACGCAAGATATTGAAGATGGAAAACAGTTAGGACGTAATTCTTTCAAGTAAGTTAAAGTGCCCTAATACTGAAAAAAATAATGGCGTAAGTCTTATAAGTTACTCCAGAGTTACGCCGTTGGAGACAGTAAGCGCCTTACAAATAGTAAGGGCGTAATAGTTTAGTAACTCATAATAGTTGCGCTCTTATACGAAAAACAAAAAAGGCGTAACTTTGTTGAGTTGTTCTATAAAGTTGGTATTACGTAAATGGTTGGTATCCTATTAGTGGTCAATATTAGGTGGTAGGTAGATGGCGGGTGTTGTTGTTGGTTATTGAATCAGTCTCTAGTAAGCCGCTTGAACCAGAGAAGGGCTTATGAAATGTTATTGAATGGGCGTCCACGTTTAATATCCGTCCACGTCCGATAGACGTCCCATGAATATAGATGCACAACAGATGTTACGGTGATAGAAGTTCTTACAGGTGGGGGAGATTAACTTGGATGGTTTGGCTCCAGTGGCTGGCTGCAATGGCTCCCTATTGGGCACGGGTCTCACAACTGAGGAGGACTACAGCATAGTCCCCACGCTGCTTCACGTCGGATTGGTAGAGAGTAGTTTAGTCAAGTGTCGGAAGTTTGATGTTGTCCCTGCCCCCAATTTTCATAATTAACATTCAACTGACAAATCCCTTCAGGAATTGAACCTGGGACCCGTAGCCACCACCTGGCCATATGGCCGGGTACATTAGACAATATTTTGTTGTCTTATAAACATATACACATGAATAAATTAATTTTGATGTGATTTTACATAGTCTTAAGTTTGTTTGTTTATAAAGGGGATGACAGATAGTTATTGTATATCGTGACTTAGGCTTTATTATAGATTTTTTTATATACATTTTGTTAATAATTTTGTAATTGATGTAAAGACTTTTTATTGTTTAATTTTGTCTTTCGTTAAGTAAGCTTTTGGTTCCTATGACGAAATAAATGCATTAAATTTCATTTGTGAAATATTATTACTATAGGTGCCAACCGTGTCGTAAGGAATCCATATAAGGGGTTACTGTAAGGATATATTTATTTATAAATAAGCGACATCATATTTGAAAATTTGAACGAGTCAAAGTAAAAAATCTCAACCACAGAAAAGTGTAACTGAAATTCACAACGACACCAGTTACGCGGTTTTCACGTAGAAAAAGATTGAATGCAAGTATCCAACGGGCGGGGATATTACAGCACGGAACAAAGGCCCAATCCCGTAGAGTGGGCAAACATCGTACGCGGAACATTGGAGCCGAACAGAGCCAACAATGAACGAGCTCACGTTGCACCATCGCTATTTACGTATTAGGATTGAGTAAACTACCCACATCTTCGACTGTGTGCCCACTCGCGTATACGGCACGACTCGCGTGCTTTTGTGACGACGAGAAGGATTTTCATGTTTTTCATGTCAATATTACATAATATTCTGTATTTAAACTACATGTACATATGTATTGTCACTGTCTGAACTTATATGCTTCAAACACTGTAATTGATGGTAAGCACCTACATATATGTGCGAGTAAGGATTGTTTTGTCTGTGAGTTTATACAACGTTGTATGAGGAACTAATTTCACGGGTCGAATTCGTAAGCATGGTAAATATTGGTAAATTTATTTCTGCTTAGTAACAGATATAAATTGAACACTATAAATAACTATGACATAAGTAATAATAGAAGCTTATTTTTTTATCAGCTTAGTTATTTTTATAAATAACTATTCTAAAATTACAGCGATTGTTAGTTTACTTAATTTTGTGATTTTATCAGGCAAATCAAAACTTATTTAATTTTACTTATGCCAAACATAAACAAGTAATATTTTCTCCGTCGATGTTATAGTTTCCCAAAAAACTTTCCTATTTTCGTATTGTTTTTCATTTATCAGAAGCAAACGTTTATTGTGTTCTATTTTCAAGTACTCTTGGGATTGGATACCGCCATGTTTATTGTAGTTGAGACAAAGTATGCTTCGTTTTCTCAATATTAATGTCATCATAAAACTTAAGGTATATTACATACAGCCCAGAGAACAATCCTTCGATAAATACTGTCTTTAAATCGCTGGGTTTATATTGTTATTTACGAATTGTGCGTTCTTTATCAGTTGTTTGGACATCTGTGACTTCGAATGGAATTTAAGTTCTGTATAAGATTACTTAATATAATTATATGGAGTGTATTCAGATTTTGATTCTCTGCATATTTTTGGAGTATTCTGTTTCACGGGGTGATACGTAAATAGGTACGTAAGTAAAAATATTCTGTGTTAGTAATTAAAAAAAAAAACTGAAGATTGAACTAAAAATTAAAAATAAATAGAACATTCTGGGACGTATTTATGAATCAAATTTTGGCTGAATAAAATAACTTTAAGAGTATACTTCGCATTTCCCATAATTGAACATGCATAAATGTTGAGTCAATACCCACCTTTTTGTGAATTCGTTTAAAAACAGATCATAATTATAAAGACCCAATATAATAATTTATCTGTTACAACAGTATCTAAGGCGAATTCAAGGGCCCACCTCGGTCGTTTATCGTTATCTACCGGGACACCGGCATCGAATCTCAAGGGAAATGCTTAATCTTTGTAGATGAACGGTATACCCAGTAACACCCAACGATCACCCTGGACATTATTCAAAGTTAAATCTATTAGTCTCTTGTCGTAATACCAGTATCTTCCTTTTTACATTACTTTAATAAGAATAAAAAGGTGCCTCTTGACAAGGTCTGCACTGTGAGTTATTTATATTATATAAATATAAAGAACGTAGTAAAACAATGGAAACAAACTCATGCTAGGATTATGTTGTTTTGATTTATAGTCCGTAAATTTATGAGACTTGTTCTATAAGTTACTACTGAATACTCCAGTGAGCACAGAGAACAGTAAGCGACAAGAATAAAGTGTGCTGTTTCGTACAAGTTATTTTAATAACTTCTATAACAAAAGATGAACCAACTTAAAAATTATGATAAACCGAAAGATTTATTTATTTATTTGTTTAGTAACTGAATGCCTTTTGGCGTTCTCAGCCCTGGGTGCTGGTGAGATAATGTGAGGTAGGTGCTAAATGCGACACGTAACATAAAAGATAGAAATAAAGAAAGAAAAACGTTTATTCCAGTTATTGATGTTCCAACTTATTGATGTTGTATAAGTTATCTTTTTTTTGCACCACCAGTTTTTGTATGACAAATCCAAATCAATGGATTATATAGGTACAAGACGAAATAGTTCGATAGGTTGAAAGGCTAGTAACTCTGGTAAGAAATTAAGGTTCTCGCAGCGTTAGTATATCAATGATATTTTGTGCTTATGCAAATAAATATTTCGAATAAGATTTATAGATGTACATTTAGCAACGTTTCAGTTGCAGGTATTTTACGTTGAAATGAAGTTAACATGCAACGTTATGCAAAAGCGAGCCAGTTCTGCCGTCTGCATAATATTCACATTTAAAATGCTAACCCACTTGCAGCAGACTCGCCGTCTACCGATACCTTATCTAATTCTTCCGGTTCTGTTAGTCCAATACAGTGTGCATTTGTCGGCTACTGCGGCACAACTTGTTTGAAGTTCGTTGTGATAAAATTGTACGCTTAGAAAGTTGCCTACTCGTATTACTTACTTTGTATTACATTTTTAAAGTCTAATCTTTAAGCTTATAAAAACCTCCAGATTTTTCGTATGAAAACCTCCAGATTCTCAGCTTTTAAAATTAAAATATCCTTTATTTATAAGAGATTTTTTAATAGATCTAAAGTAAACCTTTCAAATGATCGAGTCCACTAACATTTTGAAATCGTGAACGTTGTTGACGAGTTACAAATACATAATAAATAAGAAAGGTTTGTTGTTCAGGAGAAATGCCGAAAAAACTGTGAACGCATGTTTAGGGCACATAACACCCATACATTATTTACTAATCAACGAGAAACTACGGCATATTACAAGAGCAACTAAGCTACGTGTACGGAAGTTTACGTGAAATCGTTATTCATGTCGAGAGCATAATATGTATGAAAGTTCATCGAGCGCTGCTGTAAGCTACGTAACAATAAAGGAACTTCAAAAGCACTCAATTGAACTGTAGTTTTATTTTAATTTTCCGGTCGAGCAATCAAAGTTATCGCGGTGGAGCCGACCCGCGGTTAATTAATGGGCCGCGGTTTGCCCGTCGGCTTGTAAAATTAATAGCTACGTTGATCGACTCACTATGCAAATATGGCAGGGGAGTTAAGATTAGCAGATTTGTTTTTATTCATTCTTCAACTTCACTGTAACCACTAACGCGGGTCATTGCCTGTGAAGCGCAGGGTATTCGTATTCGATGTATCAGCCGAGCAACTAACATCATCCCACCTAGCACTGGCACTATTGAGCACGGGTCTCTTCTCTGAATGAGAAGGTTAAAGGCCATAGTCCACCACGCTGGCCAAGTGCGGATTGGCAGACTTCACATACCTTTGAGTTTTGCAAACTCCCCGGC
>DWJZ01010321.1:0-10187 GCA_018249125.1 Asbolis capucinus
TCACTGCGTCACCACTAGACTATCACTGCGTCACCACTAGACTATCACTGCGTCACCACTAGACTATCACTGCGTCACCACTAGACTATCACTGCGTCAACACTAGACTTGCCATGAAAAGCATAGACTTCTCCATGTTTGCCCTCAAAGCTACGTTTGCTTAAAGAGCAAGAGAAAAATTTAACGTTTAAATTGCGGGATGCGTGCCCCGAGTGCCTTTACTTCATCAATAACGTGAAAAAGCGAAGCCTTATTCCACAGATAACCATAAATCTTATATATTTGGACGTAAAGGGGTGTCGGGATAAAGCGTGTCGAATTGAAATCAAATATTGACAAATTGTTATCGGATTTGGAATATTCTGAATTTCAGTATCTACATGAAGCCGGTGCGTCATCGAGGTGATCTTTTTGTGGAGCACAGTATTGGATGGAATTGGATGGATATTACCTAAAACAAATCTTAAGTGTAACGTTTTTCAGGTCTGTTTTACAAACTTTTATTTAACTTGCAGTGTATGTCGGTTTATTTCGGTATATTTGTGTATTTGTTTGTAACAGGTCAAATCTTGCAATTTTAATTTGACCCACTTCCTCTTACACCACGGAGAGGAATTTTTGCATAAAGTTATTATCCTGACGACAATGTATTTTTATGACAAGTATGCCTGATACTATGTACCTTCAAGATTCGCTCCAGACAAAGGAACACTTTAACGGTTAACAATACTGTTATGAAATTTTGTGTGTTTCTTTGTATTATAGATCAATAATTAAACCTTGTGTTTTTAAATATTTTTAATAAACCTTGTTTATCTAATAATTTAGTTAAATTCAAATAGTTAAATTCAAATATAAAATTATTTATGAAGTTCTTTATAATTCCTGAAAATTAAACTCTTTTAATTAAACTAAAAAACATAACTTTATCATTATTTTATATTACCTGTTCCAATGAGTCACTTTAAAATCATAACCAATCTTAGTTTTCTAAAACCATCTTTATAAATTCAACAAAGTTGTTTGAAATATCAATTAAATAAATAGATCAAACCACCCGCCATCAAAATATAAGACAAATGTTAAAACATCAAAGCTGATAGATGTAAATGGATCCTCCCAGTAGACCAACAGCCGTGCCACCAGCTAATGACCAGAAGGCCGCAACAAAATGGCAGTCACTGCTCGAACCAGTTTCGAAGTCAATTTAAATTTTACAATCACCTGAATATTAAGTGGGAATGTTTGAAACGAGGAAAAGTTTGCGGCATCTACCCACTAGTTCAAATTCAGTTCCCTTTGTACTAAACTTTGAATCTGGAATGGGGAACCAGTTGATTGATAGCCTATGGGTATAAGATCGGTAATTAAAATCGTTTGTCTACTCTTTACAATTTGAAGTTTATTTACTCAAGGATTAATTTATCTGACTCCCACTTATTTACTCTGAAATCCTCTTAACAACCAATCTTTGCGTAGGTAGGTGCCCTCTACAGAGCAGAGAGCTCTCTTTTAGTGAAGAGGCCCAGCGTAGCCTAGAGGCGGGGCTTGCTGCACCACGCCGCTTCAGTGCGGTTTGGTGGAGGCGTTAGAGGAAAATCCAAGTGTCGGAAGTTTTGTTTCAATTTTTTTTTAATATCTCTGGATAATTCACACATGGAGTTACACCCAAACCCGCAGAACGAATATTCCTGCTCATCACAGAAAAGTTTGACCTGGGTAGGTATCGAACCCACGACCTTCGTTGTAGCAGTCAGGTTCACTAACTACTAGACCAACCGGTCTGTCTAATTTGATGTAATTTGTACAAATAGCGGTCACACATCCGACCGACCTCTGCTTTGCTAAACCTAAAAGCAAAAGCATAATGTAAATGTTTTCAAGTCAAAAGTTATTCAGTCTTTTACTAAGTTAGTGCGCTTCACCACCAAACACTACGTCACCACTTACCATCAGGTGGTTTCGTAGTGAAGCGCTAACTTATTGAATAAAAAAAAATTAAAATTAACTTAAAAACTAACAAAGCCCTGACGAGTATCATTCCTGTAGTACACATAAGGTGAGTAATTCAACGCAGTGCAGTGCGCCTATGACAGTTTGGTGGTGTCAGCATTGCTCTTGCGATCGACTGGTCCTGGGTTCAAAACGTATTAGAAGTCACTTATCACTTCCTTCGTGAAGGAACAATACCGCGGGGACATCTGCACTCTTAAGATTTTCTTTCAAAGTTCTTGAAAGTAAGTGAAGTCTTCCTGGCACTTGGCCTGCGTGGTAGACTGTGGCCTATATCCCTCACATTGTGAGACAAGACTCGAGCCCAACAGTGGGAAATTTATGGGTTGCAGTTAATTGAAAGGAACTGAACAGGTTTAGGTTCATAAAAACACTACAAGAAAGTCGACTTTGTTAACCGGGTCATTGAACAGAAAATCCACTTTATATTAATGTTCATCTTTATGTAACATCATTCCCTGAGCCCTTCACAGTTATCAACTGTTGAATTTACCAGAATATTGATCAATAATATCTAGCTGTCTCGAGGCAGCGGCTACTAAAGCGGGGTTTTGTTTAGTCGCCGCTACAGAATCGTTACTAATATTATGCACTACTTTATATAGCCTATTATGTACCCATAGCGCTTTGCTACGCATCAACTCATTAATGATGAGTCCGATTGATATTGTTTTTGTACCAAAACCACTTCCAGAAAATTCTAAACAAAATTCCTAAATACTTCTGTCTCCTATGTAAATGTTTGTTTATATATATAGATGTGTTATTTCAGACTGTATTCTATGTATATGCCGAGTGTCATTTTAATCCGTTCAACAGTTAGCGCGTGAAGGAAAGACAAATATTCAAACATCTTCACAAACTTTCACAATTATAATATTAGTAGGACAGTAGGACTAGTTGTAAAAGTAACTCTGTCTGTCTGTTACCCTTTCACGTCTAAACTACTGGACCGATTACGATAAAATCTAGCACAACGGTAGAATAGAATTACAGGAAAATCATAGGCTCTTTAATTCGTGAAAAAAGACTTGAGGATATAGGGCATCTTCATATTTAGGGACTGGGATGATTTTATGAAAGTATTTCAATACCGAAGATATAAGCGTAACACTTTGTGTTCATACCCTAGATGTGATGGGGGGTTGAAAAAGAGGGGGGATGTAACATGGTTGGGAGCGTGTTCCATCATAGCACAAGCTAATGCTTTGTTCGGTGTGAGATCGCCTTGTGAGTTGACCTGATATATTTATTATTATTATTGTAAGCAAACGAATTTGCTATGTAGTTTGCCATGCCATTGTTTTCTATTGCTTTGTATTTTTATAATAATTGCTTATGCCTGTGTTGCAATATTGAAAATTAGTCCTGAATATTTTTAATTCTGGCCGCCCGTCTGCGCGGACAACACAAAGGTTGTTACGCAGATAAACGTATTGTCTTGTGTTACGGGACATGTGCGTATAAGAATGCCTCAGTGTTAGTGCAATTAAACGAAGCAGAGAATAAAGTTTTCCATTATGTACTGAGTACATCTGTACTTCATTCCATACGTACGTACGTCTGTACTTCAGTCAGTATATGAGTACCTCTGCAATGCTGTCAGATGCTGTCAGATGCCGTCAGTCATTACCGGTCATGTTTTGGAGGCAGGTTATTATGACCCCAATCAGGATTCAATCAGATCAGAAAATTAAAACTTCCAACGCTGTCACGAGGGTCACCAAACTAGCATCTTATTGCAGGACAGACCCATTTATGGACCATTAAAGAAACATCTGTTTATATCTGCGGAAGCTTCTAGCATCAATCACTTCTGAGTGTATATAAGTATCCATTGCTAAACTTAAATTAGTAAATGGTAACTTAAATCTCTTATAAGTATAGATTTTGTACTAGGGAACGAATTAAGTATCCATTAATAAGTGTTTAGTGCGGCAAATGCATAAGTTATGGTGGAAAGAATAAACAGGCAAATAAAGTAATTTCAAAATTATTATTAGAGTAAGTAACCTATACAAAAATATTCTTAAATTATGCCCATATTCCTTTTTTCACTAGGAAAGAGTTGATGATATTCAAACAGCTGAAGACATCTTGAATTATACCTAAAACATTCTTGATTACTTTACTTTAAAAAACTAGACACCTTGGATTTATTACAGTTATTTCTTATTGTTACAACAAATGCGTTGGCCATCAATGGATGCTGAGCACGGATTTCTCCTCATAGTAATCTAGTCATAGTAGTTTAGAGTGTAATCCATCTCGCTGCTTCAACGCGGATTGATGGAGGGGTTAGTGGCCCAAGAGACGAATATTTTTATAGCGTTCGAAGACGTCCGACGAGACTTAACAGTTAAGATAACGACCGGAATCGATGGCTTTAGGTTCCTTGTGAAGCATGGAGTTTATTTTTATTTTTACGCGTTTTAAAAATAAAAATAAAAAATTAGAAATATCCTGCATAATTGAAAGGCCTGGACAGCCGATTAGTCATGTTTTTTCATTTTTACGCGTATTTTTTCGAACGAACCCGATTTAATATCAATTATTTATTCCTTTGAAACCTCTGTAGCAGCTGAACAACCTTCCTTTGAATGATTGAGGTAAAATATTCATAACAACTTGATTAGCAATCATGCTTTCTGATTTTTTACAACAAAATGACCCCTATAATAATATTAATTACAAAGAAAGAAAGTATAATTATGGATTTGGCGTTTTTTGATGTGAAAGTTCTATATAGATTAGGATTTTTTCTCTCACGAAAACGCCTTACGGCCGCGTGGAGGGGAAGACTTAATATATTACTGTGTAAAAAATTTGAATAGGCTATGGTTCTTTTTTTTGGTTCCAGATTGAAGTCAGTTTTATTTGATAAAATAAAATATTATTAAATAAAAAATGCATTAATTAAAATGTATCTAACCAAATTATTATTATTTGTATGCAGTAAACTTGTGAAAATATCTAAATGTGAGCACATCTATATGAATTTATTTTAACCGACTGAAAGTCAGTGATATTGTCAATCAGCTTAACTTGCTTCCTTTTTCGTGTGCGGTATTTTCTTATTTTCAATAAATGTTTATCTAATTTTAAAATTTTCGAAACGATTATAACTCGGCTTATTCCGCTTGTACCCGATCGAAAAGATAAGTGGGCAAGATCATAATATATATTATATAATATTAATAACATAAAATTAATCAACAGCGGGCATGATCGGTAAACGTCACTATTTTAATTAACATCGAAGTATCGAGTACATAAATTAAATGCATCGTTATTTGCACACAAGTGTATTGTAGGTGACATGACAAGAGTGAATAAGTTAAGCTCATAAGCTTCTTTTAAGTTAATTCGCTTTACCATCTCCGACTTCATCGCCACTTACCATCAGGTGGGGTTGTACTCAAGCATTTACTTATAATATGTAAAAAAAAATACCTAAAACTAACATTGTAACTATGTATACCAAAAATGTAACATTATAGTAATGTATTTTGTGCTCTTCTCCTGAAGGCTTTAGTACTAGTTATTTTAAGCTCGTTATGATAACGCCCACTAGCTAAGCTTATCATCCACGAGAGCTGGTGCTTAGTTTATTTTCGCTCTAATGGACGCTACAATATTGACACCGTTGATGGTCTATTGTTCTATAAATATTAACACGCTTATCCATTTACTGGAGTTCAATCGTGGCTTCATCTGCGTTTTATGTTAATTAAAGTAGCCAATGTGTTATTCCAGACTACAATCTATCTCTGTGCCAAATTTCAATCGGATCGGTTTAGTAGTTTTTGCGTGAAAGATGTACACACTTTCTTTCATCCATCCAACATCACAAATTTTATCAGAAGTAGTTTGTTAAAAAACGTTCATAGAGTTGAAGTTCTATTGAAGCGTAGTTAGTGTTAACCTAATTCCGACTGTATTGCAATCGAACGTCTTCTGAACTCGAACGCCTTTGAAATTATGTGGTAAAACGAGAATCAGACGAGTCATCTTTCGTTATTCCCCTTTCTAATTCTTCTTTTGACGTCTGTCCTGGAGTGGTATATTGGTATTTCTAAGCTCCCAGTTGTTTCAATGAATTGTCCTGGTTTTTTCCTCTTATGATCTCTGTAAGTAGGTCTGTCACTTCCATAGCCGGCCACAAGTCTATAATATCCCTAGTGTGGCTAATGTGCACAGTCCTTACCACCAGATGGCATCTCTGCTCGTTTGATAATTACATAAATAAAACCGCTAAAGGCTTTGGCTAAAGTTTCGGTTACATCCAATAGTTTTCCAAACCTGCATACACCTCCTGAGTCCTTGCCACACACACTACATACCTAAAACATACACCGACACTCAATAAATACACTAACACCGGTATTCATGAACAACACTTAAGCGTCACTACTCAATTGACGTAAAAATGCTTTTGACTGTACAATTGTTCTTTCGTCATATCTGTACTAGGTGCAAATTCGATCTGGAATTTTTCCCTACAAACTTTTTCAGTATGCAAAAAAATCCAGATTGAATTTGTATCGAGTACAGTTATACTTTTTTTATAAATTTCACTGAATTATTTTTTGTACTTGACTCACAGACTGGTCAATTTCACTCTAATGTTTCACAAATATCAAAGACTAGTGTCCTTCCGCGGTTTACCCCGCATAAGTAGTTGATAAAGAGTTGCTTGTATTTTATTTCAAAGGAGTCTCTTCTCATAAAAAACATACAAACAAATCTTTCCTTTTTATAATATTAGTATAGATAGATAAACGGTACTTGTGTATGAATACCGGTTTTATATTCGCAGTCGTTGGGAACTCGCAGATTCTGGAACGAAGTTACCGCCACTTCCCTCGGATTCAACCAGAGCTGTGTGATACTGCGTTGTATTTTTAGGGCTCGACTGAACTAAATTGAACTTGCGTACCTACAACATAAACGGAATAAAATGTTAAAATTTCTGTCACAAAGATCTATCTCTTAAATCACAGTGCGTTTAATACAATATAATATATGTTTGCATTGCTCATCATCATCTCAACTCATCACGGTCCACTATTGAGTACCACCACGCTGGTCAAGTGCGGATTGGCAGACTTCACACACCTTTGAGTTCTGCCAACTTCCCGGCATGCAGGTATCCTCACGATGTTTTCCTTCACCGTTATGGCGAGTGACCTTTAAATGCTTAAAACGCACATAACTCCGAAAAATCAGAAGTGAGCGCCCTGAGATTTGAACCCGGAACCCCGGAGCAGGAGGCTGAGTTCTTAACCACTAGGCTATCACCGCTCAAATTTTAATTTTTAATATATTATAAATGCGAAAGTTTGTGAGAATGGACACATGTTTGTTACTCCTTGACGCATAAAGCACTGAACGGAAATGATTGAAACTAGGTAAAGAGATAGATTGTAGTCTGGAATGATATATAGGCTTCTTTTTATCCACATGCTAGACGGGTGAAGCCGCGGGCGGACCTTAGATGACGAATTCCAAAATTTACATTGAACTTAATCTATTTTCATATAATTTTCACCGAGAAATACAGATATTTTAGTCTAAAAGTAAGAAATAATAAATAAAAAACCGCATTATTCCATAAATAAAACTATGAAGCAAAAAATCTGACGTAAAAAATTCTTTACATAATAAACAATTTTTATGTACATACGTCTATACTCGCAGTGTTTAGCCATCGACGACGGAAAACAAAAAGGACGTATCTCTTTACAGTAACTTATTAGAGTTTCGACCTTATTGTTTACCACCGATATATATCTAAAGATTAAGTAAAGTATAAAATTTATTTATAGCATTTTATGTTAAAAGTTATTGAAGCCACATCAAATAATTGTCGACACATTATATACCACATGCCACTATATACCACATACCTACCACACATACCTACCACGCATACCTTTCACACATACCTACCACGCATACCTTTCACACACACCTACCACACACATACCACACTTACCTACCACACATACCAACCACACATCTACCACACATATCTACCACACACCTATCACACTTACCTACCACACATACTTACAACACATACCTACCACACACCTACCACACATACTTACCACACATACTTACCACACGTACCTATCACACACCTACCACGCACCTACCACACACCTACCACAAACCTACCACAAACCTACCACACATACCTACCACACTTACCTACCACACATACCTACCACACATAATACTTAAATACCTCTTGAGTCATAAATTAAAATTATTTCGCATTTAACAAACGACGTACCGCGTCGAATCGCATATTATAATGGACGTAAAATTCTTCGCGTCGTATTTTTTGTTCATATCGCTCATACGTCTGCCGTATGAGTAACACGGCACGCCGATTGGTCACGCCGATAACGATTTGAGCCGAACGATTACAACGGTAACAGTTATGTATATTGGTGAGATATAGGAGACTAGACCCGCCCGCGGCTTCGCCCGCGTGTGTCTTGATAAGTAGCCTACGCTTTGCAGACTATAGTTCATCTCTGTGTCAAATTTCATCCAATCGGCTTAGTAGTTTTTGCGTTAAGAAGTAACAAACATGTATCCAAAAATTGTCAACTTACCCTCAATATTAGTTCTTTTCGAGCCCAATCGTACTTCTGCTATAAACTCCAGGGCCTTGAGACAAATGCCTTTTCTGTTAGCGTTCACGCCAAACGATAGTTCAAAAACAGGAATGACGCATGCCGAAAAGAATGACGTCTATTGTCCGGAATGAACGTCATTCCCATTTTTTTAATTCGTGTTTGGCGTGAACGATACCCGAAAAGACGTCCCTAGCAGATCCAGTCTTAACCCAAAACGAATAACCCCATAATGTCCAATTAACGTTAAAAATATTTTAATAAGAATTATTGAAGCTTGACCAATCCAAATAGCGAACCGGACACCGACTTCCCCAATGTTTCGTAATCATCAAATTTGTTCCCAACAATGGACAATTACCGTTCCCCAATAGACCTTAACGATAATTTAATTTAAATTCAAACCTCATCCGGAAATGTTAAGTGTTTCAACGGCAATTTTTCATTATAATTACTTTGTAAAATATTTATTGGGTATTGTATCTGGTCTCCGAGGCCTGTACAGATTATTTAGAAATGAAATTAACGACCAATGTTTGTAAGGGTTAAATTTTACATGAATTTATTATTTGTGACAGTTTAGAGCTTCTATTGCTAACGACTATGTTTTTAATTTGTTCATAACAACACGAATATAAAGTAAATTTATTATTTTACTAGGGCCCGCCCACATGATATTAATGTTGATAAAATATAGCTTATATTACTCTTCAGACTATGAACTATCTCTACAAAAAAGACACAGTAAAATATACAGACACACACTTTAATATTTATAATATTAGTATGGTGGTGACCAGCAACGGAGTGACTGGTCCCCGGACACCCGGCTGGGGCAGACTGGCAGATAAATATTTGTTCGCGGGTTTAGGATTTTACGTGTGTTATTGTTGTCTATCTCAAGCGAGATATCCTACTGCGGGAGGAATTGTAATGTAAATGTCGTGGTCGTATCGTGAATATTAAAAAGTTTAGGACCACGATTCGAGGAAGTAGGTATTCATGGGACTTCTCATTGTATTTTTAAACAATGTTATAAAATATATTGTTCTATTTACTTAGAAATTTGATGACAAATAACACGTACAATGAGGGTACTAATATTTTAAGGTGATATTATAAACGAGACGGTTTTATAACACGAATTGAATAAAAACGGATATATTTTAAATGAAATTAATTATGATGTATACTAGGTACAAGCTTTGCAGTGTATGTTTGTATGTAAGTCTTACTTCCTCTTTATTCTTACTTTCTATACCACTTGACCACTTGCTTCACCACTATCCTACCTGATGGTAAGTGGCTATGTGGCCTTAGATGGTAAAGCGCACTAATTTAGTAATAGCCTATTCGCTTGACTTGAATACACTAACATTGTTATCGAACGGAAACACTGACGTTGGCAACTTAATCCAGTAGTTCGCGGTACGCGATTCCTGCCTCTTACTCTACGGAGCTGAAATTTTGCATAAACCTTCCTTCTTAATGGCAATGCATTTTATGATAAACATGACCTGATAC
>DWJZ01010322.1:0-10184 GCA_018249125.1 Asbolis capucinus
ACTTTTTTTTCTCCCTGAACATGTAATTTTGCAGTAATTTATAGGGTGCCTAATACTTTTGGCCAAGGCTGTATATCGAACAGTAACGAGCAAAATAGTCACATTTGTCATATGAGAAACCCTTAAAAATCTGTTTTATTCTGTTTTTTAATTTAATTTAATTTGTTGTTATAGCGGCAACGAAAATTATTTGACAATTTCAACGGTCTAATTATCACAGTTAATGAGACACAGCCAACGGTGGTGACAGACGGACAGCACATTCTTAGTAATAGGATCCCATTTACCCATTGGTGTGGAACCTTAAAAAGACGTTAAATCTTGTCTTTGCTTGAACCATTAATGCCCTACTACTGAGCACCAATCCAACCTCCTCTGGAGTTCTACCGCGCTGACCCAGTGCGGAGTAGTGCAGAATTATAGCGCTGAGTAACTTTTAAATATAAGAATTGGATTTTTAATAGAATTTTAAATTTTAGTTTAGGTAACTTTACATCTGACGTACTAATTGGCTACTATCCAATGTTCAACAAAAAATATCAGTACATATAACGAACTCCTTTTAGAAATAGAATACCGTATTTTAGAAATGGAATATCAAATTCCAATCCCATTCCATTTTCAATTCGAAAGTCCCATTAGAATACATCCAAAAAATAAATAACATCCAGCAACTACCATAAACATTCGACATTCCCCGGTATCTTTTAGGTCATCTGGACCGTCACATAGTTATTCAAACTAATGTGCTAATTCCGCCTAAAATATGGGGAACAATGCACGTTATGCAGACTATTTTATGGAACTCGATAGAAACATTTTAGTGTATTTTAAGGAATAGGCTGATTATTGGCAGGGAGCGGTGTGCGATAAAATAAGTATTATTTGGATATAAGTACTAATATTAAAAATGCAAAAGTAAATTTGCCTGTCTCTTTATCTCATTTGTAACTCGAAACAACATTCCATGCTTTAACATCCAGTGACTTAGGGTAGAGTAAATGACCAAGAAACCAGTATAAAAAAATTACGCTTGAATAATTAAGTATGTATATGGAATATTATAATTTACTGAGTAACATTATGTCAAACTAAATCTATGAGATTTTAAAGAGTACTCACGATTTATGTATGTTCACGTCACCACTCTGGCCATGACTTTGATCCATTCTACTGGGTTCAAATAATGAAATGAAAGTAAGTATATTAATGAGGTTATATTTAAAAATAGTGCTACATGTAAATTGTCAAAGGATTTTCGTAAACAAATTTGAATTAAATTTATTTTTAGTAAAATGAAATATTTTTAGAGTATTTATCTTTTATTCCAATAGTTCCTCTCTCACAGTATGACTAGTGGTTAAGGTTGTATGGATCCCGTTGGCCTGAGTATTTCTTCCACAAGTATACCACTGATTTACGACTCTATTCAACAGCCTTAATATCAATATAATTTATATAAATTTATTAAGATTACCTTAAAAATATTTCATAAAGCAATGTATTGGAGCAATCCAACTAATATTATAAATGCGAAAGTTTTTGAGGATGTATGGACGTTTGGTCCTTCACGTAACAATTACCTCCTGAACGAATCTGAATGAAATTTAATAGGTACAGGGTTAGATTATAATCTGGAATGATACACATTTTTATTTACACATACCACGCAGGAGTTACAAAATATGTGGAAAAATACGGCTTTTTTATCACTAAGAAAATATTTCCTCTAGCAGTCACCCACTTAATTTTCGACCACGTAAATATTCTTTGCCGGTTTCTTACATCGATACACTGCGAGCATTTAACTACAAACCAGCAAACACATCAAAATTTAAATTTAGAATCAATCAAAAGATTAAATGTCATGCGACATTCTCACATAATTTCCTTGATACTTGCAGGGCACCTTTCTAATACTGATTACATTTTCTTGTGACAATCATAATTTTTCTATGTATTTCCTAGCCGTCAATCTATCTCCGAATGCTTACAAGCGATTAGTGGTGATTAGTAAGTAAAATGATAATGAAATAAACGCCTCCATGCCCCCGAAATACAACCAGTCCATAACGAATGGAATAGGTCCGTGTCACTCATAACACTGCACTAGTTTACTTGTCGGGTTTGCTCATAATCTTATACTGTAAATACGAAAGTTTGTGAGTATGAGACGGAGAGAATAATTTTTTGTTACTCACGTAAAAGCTATTGGATAAATCTGAAATTTGGCACAGATATATATTTCAGATAAAACACATACGACTGTTTTAAATAACAAAACACGAAGACGAAATCCGACCGAATCGAGTTAATCATGAAATATTTTTAAGGCTTTTTTTCTATATTTTACAATCCTATATTCAATTATTACTTATATCATATTAAAATCATTATGAAAATCGTATTAGGTTTCAATAACAGCAGAATTATGTTATCAATGTCAATAAAATCAATATAACAGAGTGGTTATTACTTTACGTACCTATCCGAACATAACGAATAGATAGATTATTGTAAACTGTAAACTGTACCAGTAACACAGACAGACAGTCATACAAATATTGTCGTAATGAGTGAGTTGTCCATCGTATCGTCGGCGCACATCGTCGCCTAATCCCCAGCCGGTCTCTTTGACGTTCAATTACAATCTTCTTATTACTACCTCGTATGGCTCGTACCGGATTAGGCTGAAGGCCGTTACTTAGACACGACCGTGTCCCGCTGATTGAAGAAACCGTCCGCAAGGTCGAGACTCATCTAACGACACATCTAACATCTTTCATTCTCTTCACCGCGCGATACGAGCCTTCTTCTTCCTTCTCAGCAGGCAACGCGTTAGTAAAATCCAAATCTATCCCTGCATGGCAGTGATCAAAACAAAAGGTCAATCTTTCGGCACATGCACCGCTTCACCGTACGCGAAGAATTTTTTACTGAAAAAGTCGACGAAGGATCAAAAATTTTGTAATGGTGGGGGACAACCTTAATCATGCATGTAAGAAACACAAAACCGAGGCCTTTTCTAAAAAAATATACTAAAACTATATCTTTTACTGCCACACTCACAGTCTTCAATGATTACAAGTTATTATACCAAGGAGCAATTTAAAATCATTAACAACTCGCACTCGGCAGTTAATCACTTATCAGTTTCATAGGAAATCGGATCACCTTCCTCGGGAGACTGAGCGGTACGAATCGTTAAATGAGTTACGACCTTATGGTATAGACAAATTATTCATTATAGATTAGTTTCATGTTGAGACGAAGACGTTCGAAATGTTTAATTAAACTTTCAATTAGAGATTTTTTGTAATCCTTGTTAATCTGTAAAGACAACAGGAATTTAGGAACGCGTACCTTGACTTTAAAACAGCTTTTCTTACTTATTATTATTTATAAAAGCAGATCTGCATATTTCACGGAAAGCCATTAATTAAGTAACTCAGATATATAGAAATAGTATTATAAAATACTATTTTAAGCAACTCTACTTCGAATCCACGTTGATAGAAAAGTCAAAAAGACAAATTTAACGGCACGTTTTATTTGTTATGTACAGATAATTGTCACTTTGTAGATGTCTCCAATATAAACTAATCCTTTTAATATAAACATTTTATTAGAGAAATTAAAAATATACAATTCTGAGGTTTGCTGATAATGGTGATGGAAAGAGTCTTGCTGAATTTGAACGAAACCAATACATTTATAAAGAAAACCCAGAGATAACATTTCAGGAAAGCTGCCATGGCGATTTTAGTGGGTAAAATCCCAAATAACGTCTATTCGGTTATGTTGCAAACAAATATCTTTGAAAAGCAGAAGATATAAGGAACAATGCGTTTATGAATAAGATATAACAGCCACCTCCAACCTTATTCGCAAAAGCATAATACATAAAACACCTCACTTTCGTTTAGACGTAACTTCCGTTGTTATATAAAGGGGGAACGAAGCAGATAAGCGACCAGCCAAGTATTCAATTTCCGTTTAATCAGATTCCAGATTTAAAGAAAGTTGTAACCTTTTTACGGAAACACCGTTTTTGCAGATAAAAAACAAACTTTTTTTGTTTTACTTAAACTTAAACTCTTATGTTGTCAAAGGGTAAAAAAAAGGGCATTTGCCGAAAACTAAATTTCTGGGCTTAAAAACCAGTAGTTCAGGTAAAACTGATCACCGCCGCCCATTGAAGTTAATAACACCAAACTAATGTGTTAGTAACGCGTTTCCTGCCAGAAAAGAAGTAACAGACGCGGAGATGAGAAAGCAACAAGGGAAACCGTACGTTGATAAAGCAACTGGAACCAATAACGACAGGAACTGACGCCAGTTACACCAACGATACGCTACTTCAGGAAGAGATAGAAGAAGAATAGGGAGGAGGGTGGATGAAGGATGGAGAGAAAAAGAGAAGCAAGATGGCATCTTAACAATCTTAACTTAACCACGAGTAAGTTAAATACCTAGTTTAAATTATATAAGTAATCGGACAAAATAGGAATGACTCAAGCCAGACCATAGTAGCTAGTCAAGGACACTTGAAATAAAGGGAGCAATACCGGTACATACAATACATATCTTATTGTAATGATGATGGTTATAAATTAATATTCTACAATTTTAATCTCATAGATCTATCTAATAAATCATAAATCATTTGTTTCTAATTCAACAAAACATAAACCTTCGCGTACAATTATGCTCTGTAACAAGAAACCGTCTAGTATATCAACTTTAATCGAAATCAAGTTCTCAAATAGTTAAAGACAAATTGACGTTCAAACCTGTAGTCGTGTAACGACAATGCTAAAAGGGCCAACTGCTGCATTTAATCAGATCGATCCTTTTTCTTTTTTAAGTGCTAAATGGCGTTTTAGCACGCGATTCGCATGCACTTATAGGTAGGATTGTATGTACATTAACTGCTATACAACACTGTGAAGTTAAAAGGATTTACTATATTGAATACGATGCCTTTGGGAAAGTATGTTTAGAGGGATAGTTGGAAGAAAGGTTTGTTCCTATATCGCACAAAAGCTTCTGAACAAATCTATATGAAATTTGATACATAAATTATAATCTAGAATTGCCTACTTACGGCGAAGCTGCGGACGGGACGTATACAAAACTATTTAGGGAAGCATACGATGTAAGCTAAGACATAGGTTATGGTGGATACTAAAATGAAGTTATATAAATTTCTAGAAATTGCAGTTCCTCTCAAGGTTGGTCTAAAATCATTCTATATGAATTCTTACTATCAGACGCCAGTTCCGTGGTTTAATCAACAGATAATAAGAGATAAAAGACTGACCGAGAAAGTCATACTGTCATAATCATGCTTTATAGTGATGAATTCAATCCTTTTTTGTAAACGCCCTCATGAATAAAATAACAAAATAGCTTAAATTGAGCCGATAAAAGTACTATATTACCTCCGGTTTTAGCAAACATGCATCACAATATCAGTCCCCTTCAGGACATGCGTAGAAACCCAAACACGAGAACGTTACTAAAATATATAAACAAGTTTCGTTTTTTTTCTCGAACGCCATATAAATTGAAACAAAGATGGGATCCTAACGACATCGATACTCCCCACCAGTATTTTAAAAACTTCCGACGTGCCCGCAGATGCGACACGCACCCAATCCGCATACAAATACGAGGCAATAACGCATCGGAATCATCGGATGCGTAGATAACTTTGGGCTTATAGGTCTGTGTATCTTCGAACATGTATTTATATTAAAACAAATACTTATCACACGAGCTGACAAAACTTTTTTACTAGAAATAATAAACGTAGCTGTGTTCATCAATGTGATTCTGATGGGCTTAAACTCCATAAGTATTTATGATCTTGAGTACTAAAACAGTTGCCTCGTTAAAAAGGTTAGTCAACTGTAAAGTTTAGGAAAAAGAAGTATACCGGAAAATGTACGTATAGTTGGGAAAAAGTACATTATACCTTTGGCAAAGACGTAGAAAGGAAATTTTTGGTATTCAGTCACAAAAATTGTCATACAGTCTTGAGGTAACCGTGGTTCTTTCGACTGCAAGAGAACGTGACAGGAATGTTAATGTACAAGAGGCCCAGACCGGCGGATATGCAACGAGATTTGTTACGCTTCGAAAAACTAACTTGAAAAGAATTTTTAAGGACAGCGTCCGTCTCCACCGATCTATATCCCACAAGCACGTGTCTTTCACTCGGAGTCAATTTCAATATCATTTGCTTAGTGTCACTGAGAGACGGAATTTAGTTTTGTTTTAAACAACGACTTATAATGGAGAGCGGCGAAAGACACTCTTAATGTTTTTTTAAATATATCAATTGTAAAACTTTAAATCTGATTTGATGAAAACTGGTAGGCGCTGTTTTAAAACTAAAATGTATTTAATTAGGTGATAATTTTCATGCATAATAATATTTTTAGAATTTTGTAGTACTGTGTAGTGAATACTGTAGGTACGCATGAAGGTAAAGTAGTACCTTAAAACCCCATCAATTACACCCGAAAATCTGTCATATTCCTCTCCTCTTTTATCGCCAATCCCTAAACAAATACCCGTATTAAATAAGAGATACGAAGATAAGAACCGTAGTGCATAGAAATCTCATGAACAACCACTACGCTACAAAACAAGAACCAATTAGATGCGCGCAAGATCTCACAAAGTACCTAATAAATCATATTAAAACAATTATTGCTGCCCATTAACAAACTATATCGCTTAGCTAGCTGGTGGAGCGCAATCAATAAGACCACATACTCGTGCGTCGGCCGAAGCATAATTACGCGGATAATACAAATGAAAAGTGCAACCGAGACCACGTACAGACCGTGTCTTCCCGCATTATTTATTGCCATTTTATCTTACAGCAACCGTTGCGATAAAAGAAAAGAAATGTCAGAGGCCCATGATCGCGATTATCGGGATGCAATCATTGAAGACTCACTACTAACCACCAAGATTCCCCTAAAACAATTTTACAACAAAACTCATTAACCATTGCTTCTCCGTATAATATTGCTATAGAACTGAATCTAAGTTTCTTCGCAATGTACATCGTAGATAGCGAAAACGTTGTTTATGTTACAGAAGCAGTGGGACAAGTAATGAAACAAATACACATTGAAAAGTTGAGCCTACCTTTAGAACACGGTATTGGTAGTCACTCAGGGAATGCAAAGAAAGGCTCGTATGCCGTGCTCCGTGTTCAATCGAGGGACAGCCGCGATCATTGTCTAAAGGATTGTCCATTTAATTAGCACATGTAGAGCAAGATTATCAACGGCTACTGTCAACTGCTTTAGACAACTGAATAATGACACTGAATACGCACTACCTAATTACAATTACAGAGATGGGAGTATCGCGGGGTGATCAACCGAAGAACTGAACGGAAGTTGTCACTTAATCAAGATCATTAATTATGTACGCGGGCTTAATAGGGCTCACAAAAGTGATGATAATGTATTTCACTTGTAGCTCGACTGTTTAATGATACTTTTTTAACGATATTTATTTTTATATTCCACAATGACATAAGGTATTTGTCGCGGCTTAAGAATTTTTACGACTTTACTCGACTGACGTACACAGGTGTGTTAACATTAACGCACTAACGTTAACGTCTATGTCGACTTACGGCTTAATTAACGTGTTAATAGGATCGCGAAATAAATGGAGCTCAATGCAAAAGTTAACGAGTCTCTTCATCTATGAATTGTTTTTTAGCGCTTCAATTAACACGTTAAGAGTCAAGCCACAAAGTTTGGTTGTCGTATTGCAATATTTATAATTAAAACTCTATAATTCATAAGTCGTAATTATCACCCCCTAACCAATAATTATTTCAAACTCTTCAAGCCGTTTTTCGAGATCGGAAGGAATGAAGATGAATGGAGGAAGGACGGGTCTTTATCCATCCTTCTCCACATTCTTCTTCTGTCACCCGTCTTAAAGTGGTTCTTAAAGTATATTGTTGGTGTATCTGGGGTTGCTATTGTTATTGATCCTAGTTGCTTTAGCAACGTATTGCTTCCCTTGTTTCTATATCTTCCTCGCGTACGCGGGTTTATTACTTCCTTCCTGGCACTTAGTATCTTCTCTGTCTGGTGCTATTACCGTCCATGGGTGGCGGAGATCACTCACCATCATCACATAAAATAAACGTCACTTTTAAGTTACATTCAATATAAATGAAGACAATATTAAAACAATATAGCTGTATAACAGCAGCCAAATAGCTTGTCGACGAAGGAGCCAATTATTCCACCTGCGATACAGCTATAAGCCAAATTGAAGCCCAACTAAAAACCACTGTAGCCAAGATTTTAACGAAACGTCAAAGTTTGCTAAAAGAAAATAGTTTGGCGAGCAAGCAAACAAAAAAAGAGAAATGACTTCAACCCATTGATGGCTACTACTGAGCGCAGGTCTCTCATCATATTGAGGAGGCCATACTCCACCACGCTCGGATTGATGGAGGGATTAATGTCCAACCCGAAGTTGAAAGATTTTTGCCAACCAAAGGCTGTGGAACTGACTTAACGAAATTAGATTTTAATTTTGTGGAAAATGGGAATGAATGTAATAAACTATTTATTAAACATATTATTACATGAAAAATTTTGTAATTTGAACATCTTCTATGTTACATATGTTGGTTCGATTATCTCTGTTACTTATACTAAGTTGATGAATTAGTTATTGTTTGATTAAGTAAAAATAACAGTTCATTATAAATATAAATCTAAGAAATTGAAACAATTCTTGCTACTCACATATTTGCGTCAATGAATGCATTTTCTTCTTTGACAAAGTGTCATTGTTGACATTGTTGTTGTGTTGTTGTTGTTGTTGTGAGCGTTGTTCGTTTCCAATACACCTAATAGTCTTTAGAAATATTGAACTTTTATAAAACAAGAACGAATTTACCCCAGAAACGAAGTAACTTTAAGATTAAAACAGTTTCTACGCCTCGTTTAAGCCCACTTAATAAATTATTCGTAAGCGTAGCTCACAGTTTCGCCAGTAGCTATTGTTGCAAATTCTGAATAATAGGATAGAGATCAAACCGCCTACAAACTCAATCTACCTACGCCTACACTTCATTTCACCGGTTACTAGAGCCTCTGAACTTGTAAAGTATTGTGATTTAATGCTCTATTTATAATGAGTTGGCCTCTTATATTACCTTATTGTACCTTAAAGTGGAGTTACTTAATCTTGTATTAAATTAAATCATGATGGTTTTTAACCGCTGCAGACAGGTTACCTGATAAATGTTTATATTAACTCAATGCACATATTCGACTTACCAGCAGTAAGAACGGAATTTGTGTATAAATGTTCCACTAAAGATCGATTTAAGTGATCGTTAACGTATACGTTATATACGTTACTTATTAATTAACGCTGAAAGTAAATAACAGTGATATTATAACTATACATATGGGAAAAGCACCTTAAAACCACCAACTACACTAATTTATTCACTTCATTGGTCAAAACCTCAAATGTATGAAATATGACCCTAAATGTATGAAAATATCATACCGACTTCATGATTTACGTACAATATCATTGGTAAATAAACACTAATTTTAATGCCTTTTAGAGCTTTTAACAGCGCTTCAACTTACAAGTCCACATAATTAGTATCATTTCAGACAATTCTGGATCCGTAAAAGCTCCGTGTCACAGAAATAAAAACTAACAAACCGTGCCTTAAAACATCACGTTTATGAAATATTAAATCTGTGGTGTTATCGTATCTCGTCTATTACGGAGAAACACGAACAGGTGCCTTCCCGGGCGCCCACACGTCCACCGCTGGGCTCGGAAATTATCATTCCACTAGATCGTTCACGTGACATCGTTCAGAATTTGTTGGGAACTATTTTAATTTGGTAGTAAAATTCATTAAACTGCGGTATGTTTTTCATACTATGTGTATCATTTGGTATAGTCTGTTTTTCTTATCCGTACGTAAAGTGTTAATATTTTTGGGTGAAAATAATACTGTTGTAATGAATATTAAATTTTACTTTAAAAAATTGATAAATTCAGTATTTGCAAAATAAAACTGTTGGAATATTTCATTTCAGTATGCAAAAATTAATATGTAATTCTATTGACTCAACCTATCAGTAGCGCCACCT
>DWJZ01010323.1:0-10184 GCA_018249125.1 Asbolis capucinus
AAAGTTTTCATCTTGATGACAATGCATTTTTTTGACAAGCATGACCTGATCTACGTTCAGGATTGGCTCCAGATAAGAAAACTCCTAAACGGTTAACAATACAGTTATGAAATTTTGTGTTTCTTTGTATTATGGATCTATAAATAAAGCTTATGTTTTTAAATATTTTTAATAAACCTTGTTTTAATTACAATCAATAACAATTACATTTTCAAAAGGATGTCGAGATGGTAGTATTAAATGATTCTAGATATTTTTAATAATTATTGATTTCCTACCAATATTATAAATGTGGAAGTTTTTGAGGATGGATGGATGGATGTTTGTTAAGCCTTCAAGCAAAACTACTGACCCGATTTTGATAAAATTTGGCACAGATTGAGATTATAGTCTAGAATAACACATAATCTACTTTTTATCAATGTACTTACCGCGAAGACACGGGCAGAGACTAGTATTGTTATAATTTTGGGGCTGACTCACGTTACATGGTCGGATTCGTCTGACGAGTTTCGGACCTGTCCGAGGTCCTTCATCAGGAGCCGTCCGCGACGACAGCGCGCTTGTGCAAGCGCTTCCGAAACTAGTCGGGTGAATTCGACCATGTAATGTGAGTCAGCCGTTTAAATAATGTTGTATTCAGGAACTCACGAATCTTTCGATGTGTTACTTATTACTTATAGTGAACTATATTCCGTCTGTGGCCTCACAGGCACGACTCATAAAATTAGTATTTTTACCATTCCTGTGCCGAATTTCATTCAGATCCGTTCAGTAGTTTTTGCGAGAAGGTAATAAACATGTATCCTCACAAACTTTCGCATAATATTAGTAATCTCTTTGACTTGTCTTTGTGTACCTTCACAGACGAAATGAGTACAGTATTCACAGCTAGGAGAGCTATGAGGAATCTTAATTGAAAAGTGTCTTTTGTACGCTACTTGTAATACAAGAGACGTTGTTTAATTAACAAATTGTAAGAAATTATTTTAACGTTCAGTTTTACCGTAAAGTTGATAGGATATTATATTTACGGACTTAAAAATAAATGAATAAATATTCCAAATGAGCTTAAAAAGGAGGAAAATAGGGGAAGGGGGAGTAGAGCATTAAGGGAAGAGAGTAGATTCTAGATAGCCGGTGAAGAAAAATCCAACCAATTTATTGGCACTCCTGGCACCATTGTCTTATAGTAAGTTACGGGTACTTATATGTTATACATATAGAGACTGGCAGGCAAGTTTAGGGCTCATCTGATGGTAAATAGATACCGTACCCTATGGACGTTTTTACGTGTCATCCGAAGCACGGAAACGTTCAAGAAATTATTGCTACTATTGGTCACCCTTCTTCCTACCGACTGCGCCCGCTGTTGGTTAAATGCCGCCGGATTATAAACTATTTGATACAAAACTGTACCTATTATAAGTTGATTGGGATTTTATCATTTGAATAAGGAAAACAGCGCCTCCTACTCGTGTTAAGTTACAAATATACACTTTATTTGTTCCTTTATAAACATTATCTTAACGTACCGAGAAACACGTTATCTATGAGGTCACGTTTGGCAAAGGTCGCCGACTGCCAACTCACTGGCAGGCAGATCGTTTAGTGTTTTGAGATTTGACCCCGACGAGCGATATTACCACCGATCTCTGTTATAATTACACTGGATATACTAGTATAAAATAATACAACCACATAATTATATTAAAAATATTGCAATGTAGCTAAGAGGTTGAAAAAGTACGACCACGTTATAATGTGCCATGTTTTTTGTTACAATACTTATTTCGCGCCTTTTTGACGCTGACTACACTGTGACAGATGTCAAAGTTTTAGTTCCTTTAAAATCCCGCATGATGGCGTTACTCGTTGTAACTAATAAGCGTACTAAAATCGTCGATTAATAGTCTGTAATGGTGTAAGTCTTATCCAGTAATATATGTACATCTATGTAACGCTACGAAGTTTGTCGAAAACATTCGCGGTCATCAGTTTGTTGAAGTCGTCGGCAGGTGGCGTGCGTCAGTAAATAACTCAGTGAGAGCACAATGAAGGCTTGCGCATTTGTTTTCTTGTTCGTCTTTTGTTACGCTGAATGTGAGTATTCTTGGAGATCTAACTTTCATACTTGCATCCCATTGCAGATAACATCTTGTGCGCAAATTAAGCATGAGCTGCTATTTTTCTCATGATATCTCGAATGCTTGTTTCTTTGTACTAAAATTGTTCCGTAATCAATCTTACCGATTAGACATGTGTGTATCGCTTGGGAATAACGTGTGAAGTCTATTTGAAGTTTACAAAGCGTACGAATTTTATTACGGAATAATGCATTAACACTAAAATTAGAAATTTTTAGCCAAACAGACTATGGTCTCAGATGTAGGTAATACGTAGGAGAACAGGAAGTATTGTCAGAAAAGGATGACATTATAGAGTACAGTTCGTCCTGTATTAGTTTTACGATAAAAATAATACTGTCTCGTGAACTTAAACCTTTTAGTTCTTTTTCGTAATAGGACAAAGAGCATTCCGCAGAAGAGGCACTTTTAGTTGAGGAGTTACAAGAACCTTTTTCCTATGTTTTTTTGATCCTTTGTAAATCTGGGAAATTTTCAGATCAGTTACTAGTAAGAAGAATCTTTTTCCTAGTTTTTTGGTCCTTGCAAATGTCGTGAATTTTGAAATCATTTACTAGTAATTAGAATATTTTTCCTATTTTTTGGTCCTTTGCAAATCTCCGGGATTTTCAGATTAGTTACTAGTAAGTAGAACCTTATTTTATTTTTTGGTCCTTTGTAAATCTCGGGGATTTACAGATCAGTTACTACTAATTAGAATCTTTTTCCTATTTTTTGGTCCTTTGTAAGTCTCAGTTACTAGTAAGTAGATAACTGCCAATCCACCAGTAAAGTAAAATAACAGTGATAGCCTAATAGGTAGAAACTTGGTGTCTTGAACTGCTAGGGTTCGAATTCTGCCCGCACCTCTAATTTTCAAAATGATTAGAAGTTAATTATGACTTGTTACGGTGAAGAAAACATTGAAAGATGCCCATAAAGTTGTCGAAGGTTCCCTATCGATCCGTATTTAGCCGGCGTGGTGTACTGTAACCTGTACCCCTCACATGTCAGAGGAGACCGAAGCCCAGCAGTGGGACGGTCATGGTTAATATGTTTGCAATGATGATAAATCTTTATAGCAAGCAGGTACATACTCCGATTGTAATCTTTTGAAGCTATGATTTAATATGAAGAGAAGACCACATTATCCCTTATAATATATAGGCAGCATTTATTGTATTAAATTGACATATGTATATATGTACTTTCCTAACAACTATATGCTACGAGATATTCAACGAAGGCGTTATTCGTATATCGTATAAAGCCTATAATAATATCTCGCTAAGACAGGGGTGCACAACCTTGTGAATTAAAGGGCCAATTTCAAATTTGATTTTTCCTAGAGGGCCGAACATAGATAAGCATTATTTAGGCTTAAAAGAATCTATTTAACGTTTTAGAGTTACTATGTTAAGTTTTTATATATTTGCTCAAGTTTTGTATCATAATGCTTTTTATCTTGTATTATTTTATGTTTTGACTTCGTATTTGACCTTCTAAGTATACAAAATCTAATTTAAAAATGCTCCAAGGGCCGCATGCGGCCCGCGGGTCACGGGTTGCTCACCCCTGCGCTAGGAGATGTATGCCCCTATTGTATGATAAAATATTGCTCGGGTATTATTATTTTTCATGTACAGAAACATTATTTTAAAATTATTTTGAACACAAAAAGCAGTTAGTCAGCAGTGGCGAGTTGTTATATACTCGCAGAAAGGGTGCATTTTCAAATCTTCTATGCATAATATACATTTTTGGGAGGAGAAAGAGAACTAAGTGTTAACAATAGAGAATCGATGAATTCTGATATGATTAAAACTATTTTCAGGTCGTAAGACGTACGTCCCGCTTGATAAAAATGCAAACCTTGCATTCATCAATATGGAAGGCGGTGGAGTGAGGCCGGCTCCACCGAAGGTACCAGTGCAACCAGCCCCGGAACCCAGCAAACCAGTTAACCCTCCACCATCACCGTCCAAGCCAGCACCTCCTTCTCAAACTCCTGGACCTGCACCAAAGCCCATAACATCAGTGACTCAATCTCCTGTGAAGCCGGCACAACCAGCGCAGATACAGCCCAAGCCAGTGAACCCTGCGCCAGTGGTCAACCCCATCACCACGCCTGGACCAGGCAGCGTCAAACAGCTCATCAACTACTACGACAGTCAGGGCAAAGCCAGTCCTATTCGCCCTTACAGCTACAGCCAAGCCGTCAAGCAAGGATAAAATTAAAGCATTGAAACATCAATTTTAGGTGCCGCACTTACAGTCGTTAATGATTACTTAAATAGCGAACTAAGTGAACAGAAATTTAAGTTAAGTACAGAATCCCTGTACAAGTATAGATTCTGTACAGGAGAGCAATTTAAATAACCATTAACGATTATGAGACAGTTAAATTGATTTCAATTAAGTGTAACAGAAATTATCAAAATAACGACTTTAATTAAAAAAATTGAATTATTTTTAATAATAATTTTGTTGTTTACTAATAAGTCGTGACCATAATAATTATTTTTAACATTTTTTTCGCATTTTTACATCAGAGGCTATTTAATGAATACTCAAGGTAACCTACTTTTAAAATAGCAATTCTTTAACGCAAATTAAAAAAAATCAAAGATATTATGTTGATTTCATAAGTATCACCTCATTGTCATTAAAATGATATGGGTATATGACAATATCAATTAATTAATATATAAATAATATTAAAATATTATCCAATAAATTAAAATTAAACTACCGAAACCAATTGTACTTTTACTACTATGTTACTACTATCCAAGTGAATTACAAGAACAGTGTACACATAAAATAATTTCTCCTAATTAAATTTTCTAATAGCGGCGAAATTATATAAAGTAACACAATTATAATTATATTAAGCCGACGCCCGCTACATCAGCCGGATACATCTTGTGACATAAAAGGCACATTAAGAAGTAAACAATTGCAACAAAGCTTGCCTACTCCGCCAGTGAAAGTGTAAGCAGCTAGCGGCAACTTGTAAGTCGTGTATGTGTTAGGCTTCGTTCACATGTAATATGTAGCACTGAATAGGGAAATCTGTTTAGATTTTTTTATTAAGTAACTCTTTATTTTGTTTTCTGACTATAGTCAGTCTAGTAGTTGATTTGCAATTTACTTTAGGAACCTGATGATAACTTAAGGCACTTTTTCTTTTGTTTCCTACTTTCTGTTTGTATATTATTTATTCTTTATTGAACCATATATTTTGGAACAAAGAGCGGACGTAATGCTAAAGCATTCTCTGCCAGTCAACCTTAGGGCAGTGGGAGAACGAAGAATACGGTAGCAATAAAATTTATTTTTACTTATATACCAATAGCGGTGGTGAGTTCCACTAATTTCATACATAGGTACCTATCGCGATGGTGAAATATTTATTTTCCTAATAAATCACAAAATATTAGCTAACATGTCGGTTTATTGGCGGAGGTAGCATGTTTATCGTCCAAAGCATAATTAATTTCTTATCAGTATTTTTACATTGGCCTACAAAAAATTAAAATGAAAGTAGATAACGAAAAAAACAGTAATAAACAAGAATATTAATAGATTGCCTACTTGCTAATTTAGGAGCTAGTAAAATAAAAAATATAGATTATCCAAATAAATATGAACATTATACAAGCATATAAAATTATCCCTGATATAATCCCTCTTATACTGGTATTATATTAGTATTTGTGTGAACGTAGCTTAAAGATGGAAGGTAGTGGGCGAGACTCCCTGTTCTATATTATGTGAGATTCCATTGAGTACTCCTCAGCGAAAGCTACTGATAACATTCGTATTGATTCGGGTTCAATTATTCCTCTTGTATTACATTACGAGCGGAATACGATAAAAATTATTTTGGTTTGTTTCTTTTCTCCATTTATATTTGGCTTTGTTGTATCAAACGCCAGGAATTTAAAAAGCAAGGATACTCTTCGTAGTCTATTTATATATATATAAGTGTATATTGTCATCCTGCCTTAGATTAACAAATATATAATATAACTCTATCATTATCATCATTGTAACCCACAATTTTCCCACTACTGGGCTTCAGTGGCGGCTGGTGGGTCATCAAACTTGTGGTGCACTTTACTTAGTGTTAGGATTACAAATAATAACATTTTGATGTAAAACTTCTATACCAGCCGTCACTTCTGGGCTTAAGTCTCCTCTCATAAGGGGCCTAGCTTATAGTGCACCACGCTGGCCAACTGTAATTTCAGGGTTCAAGCCCGGCGTCTTGTTTCGATCCGATCATAAATAATCAAGTATTACCAGAAACGGAGGCGGTCGGCAACAGGACGTGTGACGGCTTTTGGCAAAAGGTTTCTGGTGCCTTTTGTGCTTCGTTGAGAATACAAAGCCGTCGATCCCAGTTATTATCGTCAGATGGCAATTCGAAAGGTTGGTTGGAGGGCTTTGGGCACTACGAATTTTTAATAAAGACATTCTTGTACCTATTTCTGTCTAATCAAACCCCAATTTTGAGTTCCATTTTGCGTTCGTGTAGCGTTTTGATGTTTGTGCATCCAAAATGGCCTGAGGTGTATTGTCAGCCCTGAGGTTTGACTAGATAACAGAAATTCTAACATCATTAATGAACCTACGAACTTCGTATCGATATAGAATGAATGATTATTGTGTAAAATTACGTATTTAAAATTTAAATCAAACAGTTATTCTTCATCAAAAATCAAGAAAGTCGTAGCAGCTGTCCGTGACTTACAGATTGTGTAACCAACATGATTCTCGAACTTTGTTATGTAAATATGCATGTCTTGAAGTGCACGATAAAGAATGTTGTATTGAATATATATGTAGATCAATAAATTCCTAATCTAAGGAATAACTAAAATGTACCTACATATTTTAAAAGTATAAACTTTTCAATGCATTTCCTTTGTGCATTTGTTGGCTCACATACATATATATAAATCAATGTTTGTTTGTTCTTTATAGACTATGAAATGGTAGGAGATAGAGCACTGATGTTTTTAGCAACTTTGTTAAAAATTCTCTAGAGAAGGTTTTGGTACAAAAATGAGATCGATCGGTCACATGGATGAAGAGTTCATGCATAGCAACACGCGCCGGGTACAGCTAAGTTCATAAAAATAATAACGCTATTATTTTAAACATTTCCCAATATTCAGAATACTTACTACTAAAATTTGAAACACAAGATTCACTTTGAAACTTCAAACAAACTTACTAATATAATTTAGTAGTTTAAATGACGAAATTAAGTATAACTAATACCAATTTCATTATTATGACATGAACACACTTCAGTCAGCCGAGGAGCGCTGGAAATGTGTTACTTTCACCTTCAGTGAATCACCGTTACGTCGGCAGGACCTCCCCACGTAATGTCGTATAGGTCACGCACATGTTGAGCAATATTATGTCCGTGTTATTGTAATAAACAATGACACAAAAGAATTTTAATGTTGCGAGTTGTAGCCTAGTTTATTGTGATTGTGTGTGACGCGGACGAGGGCCCCGGATTCAATGACGGGCAGGGCCAATTTTGTATGGTAACAATAACATATCGAATTTGCACTGAGTACTAATACTAATTTGATATATTACTAATATTATAAAACTATAAAGAGTTTGTTTAAACACGTGTTTCTCAGAAAGTACTGAGTTCGAATTGGAAAATTATTTTTGTGTTGCATAGTCCATTTGTTAAGGAAGGCTATAAGCTATAACGTCACGTTACGATGAATACATATTTTTTACGTTCGTTAGTTAGTACTTGACCGCGATCATGGTAAGCGGCGATGCAGTCTTAGATGATAAAGAACACTAATTTAAAATCTTATTCACTATTGACTTGAGACTGAACAGTATTAAGAAATGTATTGTTCCCAAAGTATTACATAAAATTTTGTTCCTATTAAAACATAAAATGGATCGATACAAACCACCGGGCTATGGACACTACGTTTTCATCTTTACAACCGACAACTGTCCCACTGCTGGGCTTGGGTCTCAATGTGATGGGTCATAGTCCTCCGCGCTGGCCCGCTGCACCGCCTGGTAGTCACGTTGATCAACTATACGGGCAACTCCCAGGTGTATAGGTCCTGACGATGTTTTCCTTCAGCGAAACAAGTGATATTTAACTTGTAATACGCACATAACTTAGAAAATTGGAGGTTCGCACAGGATTTGAACGTAAAGTCACTATATTTTGTCTTACGTGTTGAACTACAGCGAAGTTGCGTCTGTTGCGGTCCGTCTAACATTTTACTGGGGAAAGTAGTTACGATATAAAATGTATGTGAAATGCAGTCTCATTGAGTTTAATAAATTATTCGTAATTGATGAAATATTTTTTTTGTTTTGAATTATACCAATCACATTAATAGCATCCGGTATAATTTTTTTTTTTTCTGTAACAAATGAATTATTGTTATAGATTGGCTTTGAAAGATTCTATAGGTTGGTTAAAGAATGTCTCGATGTCGATTCTCGGTCGGGGCAGATATTTCTGTGACATTAATATTTGCTTTTGGGCGTTGGGTGTCATTTATGTCCTTGCCAACCAGAATACTGCTAGTGTGGAGGTAAAGTTGTGTAAAATTTAGGAAATTATGAAGTCTATACTAATATAAGGAGGAAAGAATTAATTTTTTGTTTGTTTGAGGAGAATAGATTCAGAAACGACTGAGCCGATTTAAAAAATCTTTTATCATTAAAATGTTACATTATCCGTGATGAACATGGGTTATAAAATATTTTCGTATTTCGTATTAGATTCGTATACAATAAGTATAAAAAAATACGAAAAAACAGTATCGCATTTGCTGCGGAAATTATTCACAATAGAGTACTACAGTTTTACAGAGTAAATATCTGCAAATAACTCCACGATAACATGTCTGACTGTTACAGTAATGTCACAATAACTACTTTTTTGTGCCTTCTCTGAAGCTTCTTCTAATTTAGAATATTTTAATCCAAAAAGTATATGCCCTTCAAAAAATTTATTTGAAATAATAACGATTGTAATTATAAATAGTTTTCGTAATCTAGTAGCCACATCGGTATTCAACACCAGAAGTGCCTTGTTGACGCAGACATAGAGAATGAGGGCGGCTCCGAGTATTTCATAACACGAGCCCGGAGATAGAGCAAGCGGAGGAAAGTGAGAGCGCGCCAAACGGATATACCTTCATAGAAAATGGAAATTGTCTCACTCAACCTTCACTCTATAATTCAAAGAAAGAATTTATTTTGATGGTATAGCTTAATGTATAAAACAGATAGAAAGAAAAACAGATAGAAAGAAAACTACTAATTATTATTAATACAAACTTTTATTTAACTTTCAGTGTATGTTTCTAAGTTAGTATATTTGTTTGTTACGGGTCAAATCTTGCAAGCGTAATTAGACCCACTTCCTCTTACACTACGGAGCTGAAATTTTGCATACTGCTTCAGTTTCGATGACAATTGATTTCGACAAGTATGATCTGCTGCTATGCGTCTTGGCTCCAGACAAGAGAACTACTTAACGGTTCACAATATGGTTATGAAATTTTATATGACTCTCCGTATTAGGGCTCTGTAATTAAAGCTTGTGTTTTTAAATATTTTTAATAAAGCTTGTATTATAAATGCGAAAGTTTGTGAGGATGGTTTGTTACTCCTTTACGCAATAATAAACAAACAAATATGAATGAAATTTGGTACAGAGATAGATTATAGTCTGGAATAACATGTGGGCTACTATTTATCAATACACCTACCACGCGGACGAAGCCGCGGGCAGTTTTTAGTAGTGTGATACGCCGAGATCGAATATTAATCCGTCATTAATCTACCCCTGCCGATATTCGAACTTGGGACCACTTTAGGCAGAGACATTACCAAGCTACAGGACCGTTCGAGTTGTCATTACCTAATATTATGTACGGCCGGTAGGTCTAGTGGTTAATGAATCTGACTACTACACCGGAGGTCGTGGGTTCGATTCCCACCCAGGTCAAACTTTTCTGTGATGAGCAGGAATGT
>DWJZ01010324.1:0-10184 GCA_018249125.1 Asbolis capucinus
TATTATAAATGTGGAAGTAACTGTGTCTGTCTGCCTGTTACCTTTTCATGCTTAAACATGTGAAATGATCTTGATGAAACTTGGTATAGAGGTAAAATAGAACTGGAGGAAAAACAGGCAATTTATTTGCACAAAAGGCTTGGAGGGGTTCCTCATTATCAAAGATATAAGCATAATACTTTTTATTTATGCACTAAACACGGCGTCGACTGTAGGGGAGGAGATGAAGTGGGAGTTTTAGCATGCTGACAGTAGCAGGAAAAAGTTAGCTAAAACCTATTTTATATTTAAATGTCTATAATAGGTCTAAAACCCTTACAGTTTTGGCATGGCCTGAGCAATTCTCAACGCCGTGTAATAATGAATAATTGAAATAATAATAATAGATAAATAGAATAATAATTGAAATTATTGATTAATTTATACTTAAATCAATTCGTTATACAATCATATGTACAGTTACATTAGGTATAGCATGCTTCTGTAAAATGTGTAAAAAATATTACAGTTTGGTAATGATTTTATCTGAATGTCGTAAATTATAATAACGTATCTATTAGTTGAAATACCCTGTGATAATAATATAGAATGTGTAATAAATATTTAAGATAAAAATATTTTATTAATTTTTGATCTATTTAGTCTAACAAAATTTGCATTCAACATAAGTATGTCCTAAGACACAGATCTACTTCAAAAATACATAACATCTTAACCAGAACCGTGAAAGATAAATGAATTGCTATTTACAACAAAAAATATGTTGGGAGTACCATTATATCACTCTATATTTATAGGCTATTACTAAAGTAGTGCGCTTTACCATCTAAGACATCATTGCCACTTACTATCAGGTGGGATAGTGGTCAAGCACTAATTTATAAAAAAGTACAATAAAAAAATAAAATAACCTGTTATATTATTTGTGTGAATCATGTAACTAACTTCTATCTCTTTGTATTTCCAAAACCCACGAAATAAACAGTGAATTCAATATATTTTTATAAATTATATAAAATACCTAATATTTTTTAATTGTTTTTTACTCAACCATATGATATAACATATCCCATGTTCCTCATAAGGGTATCTTTGATCGCTGGCTGCAGTTCCTTTTTCATGTATGTTGTAAGCAACGTCCTTATTCCTTTTGTGAAAATATCTTCCATTTCTCGTGAAATGTCTTCTGCGTCGTCAAAATCGTCGTCTGGCCTGAACAGCTTACTTCTCTCGTAGTTAACTCTTCCACGTGGCTCGTAAACTACATCCCAGTTATCAGACGCTCGACCGCTTAGTTCGTTGTATTCTACCAGACGTGGCTCGAAAGAAAACTCATCAGATCTCTTTCGACGATCATGCGGCAGGTTGTCCTTATTTCTATTAGAATTTTTGTTGACGTATTTTTCACAACCGTAAGCGTAAACGCTAATGAATCCAGGTTCGACGAATTCCGAATCAGTTTTAACGTTAAATTTTCCGGGGTGTTGGTTTAGAGGCGTCGTGTGAAATCCGATGCCAGCTTTTCTGAGTCTGAGTATCATGTTGCAACCGTTTCCTCTCGTCCTCGGGTAGTTGTCTGGATAGGCATCGTAAGAAAGTGGATCAGCGTATGTTCGGCGCAATCTCCTACTGGGTGGGATCGTTCGATCGAGTTCATTTGCTTCGTATAAATCAACATTTCCGCTTATAGTCAGGTCGTGAAAGAGTAGCATGGTGTCAAGAGAGATATTTCGAGGGTCAAAATAGCATTTTTCCACTTTAACCCAATTGCTGTTTTGTGGCAGACGAACCCGCATTCTTGTGACGTACATATCGACAGGGGCACTCCTCATTTGTTGGTACAAGCTGTATCCGTTAAGATCTATACTTTGGCTCTGTAACAATAATTATGTACCTATTAAAATATAATTATTTAATTTGATCTGAAATTTATTCGTGTAGCATGTTTAATTAAAATAATAACCTTGATTCACTTTGATTAAGTGATGCAGAAATACGAGGATTATATATTTAAAAAAATCTAATTTATATAGTGAATTGTTATTTCTCTGCTAACTTAAACTGAAAACTCAAATCTAGTCTCGGCTCTTATTATTAAATTATAATATTAATTCCAAATTCGATCAGACTCTCACCTATTCATCATGTTGTAATGTCTATTGTAAAACGAAATAAATATGAACTTCTTTATATTTTGGGAGTCCTTGACTATCCACTTTTTACTATGGATTTTTTTACCATAAATAATTTATACAAAAGCTGGACCACCAGTCAACCTTAGACATGTGGACAGAAAATTGAATGCGTTAAAGTAAGAGAGGGAAGTAATTAATAGGTACAACATAGAGAAAAGTAATAAACGTGATAGCAATAGTGAAAAATATAAGATTTAAATAATTCTTAGCTTGGGGTCAGATGACCGTGTGTGAGTTGTCCAAAGATATTTAATTATTAGACGAAGATGTAAGATTCAAATAAGTATTAAATGAAGATGAGAAGAAAAATCTTTGTCTTCTGTATCTATCATATATGTATGTATGTATCTGTTAACTTTATCTCAGGACTACTTACTAGCGGTGTATCCAGGCTTTTCGCGTAGTTTCTTTTCCGTTTTTTCAGTTGGTCTAAAGCGGACTCCAGTCGAGCTGAACATCTTTCACCAGCAATTGGGGTATTTGTTAGTGGCTGCAGACCTAGAGGAGATGGGCGCCCATCAAACCGTTTTACTTCAAAGCGGGGGAGGAATCTTGATTCTGTAAAAAACATTACATCGGTCTGTAATTTTAAGATCTTATACACATGTATATGGTCATCTTACGCCTAATATAATAATCGATGTTAAACGATGTTAGATCGACCGTATCGATTTAATTATCGATCCAGAAATAATCCAGATATTCTGTAAAGTTAATGATTGACAGTGTTTTCGAACGATCGCCAATTGCAAATATCTTTGTGTTATATTTCAATACATATAACATTCATAACATCATAGATTATACACGCACCTGTCCTCGACTGGGAATCAAATCTGGGACCATTCGCAGTCACTAAAACTAGTCTAAAAAGATTTCATCAGGCACAGTCCAAACGAATATTTTCCACACAATAGAATAGGTCTGCCATTTCCAACTTTGAAATCCAGGATAGAAAAACTGGGATATTTCAGTTTAAACCTATATATATAGTCCTAGGTGTATAAGTAGTAACCATAATAGTTATATTGCACTGAAAAGCCCAATATAAGCCTAATAAAACAATAGAAATCACATTTCTAATCAAACTGCTCCGATAATAAATTTGTGAATCATTTAGGAGAATGGTATTTTGGAAACGCGAATTTTCTAACAGGACTCTTAAAACTCAGAACGATGCTTAACAACTTTCCAGGACAACCTAAAAAGCATGACATCTGCATAAATGGTAGACAGGGGGTTGGCAACCCTACGTAAGAACAAAGAACGTAGCGTAAGATACTAGAACCTGCAGTATTGTTTGAGTAACATAAAGTAGACAACATACAAAGTAATTTAAAATAGTAAGTTTAATAAAAATGAATCATGATAAAGCAGAAAGTTGCATTGCAATTATTTTCCATGTCGATCCTACAATTTGTTTTCACTTCTATTGTATTGTGCTCAGTACCGTGAAAAAGAATTGTTCGAAGTTTTGTATCCATCTACGAATGAAATATAATATATTTATTTAATTTAGTTCGGATTATTAGAAAAGAATTTGATCTAAAATCATATCTATGGTTGAAGAGCAGTAATGACAATAATTTACTTCAGAGCCAACTAAACTTCAAATATTTAAAAAAATACCCTATTTATGACATGTGCAAAGGTATTTGGTGAAACGTAATTTCCGAACGTTTCGTATCCCCACATCCATTGTCCAAATACCCTTTAGAGGGTAGGCAAAAAAACAACTTCCGTCGAGTCCAGTCAGGTCGAACTACGTTGCACACAACTTGGTCTCAAAAACCTTAGACGTTAGGCCGTCTTCTATTAATCATTACTTCTCTATAACTCTGTACTACATTTAGGCGTTATTAAGCACCAAGCATTTTATTCAGAGACATCCCACCACTTTCACTTTTTGATTTGAAAATTGTCACCGTCCTTTGGAATTCTGAGATCCGTCAAAATTCCTATTTTTACTAAACTGAATGCTAACATGCAAGTTCCCTTGTTTTATTATTAGTTATGAACCAGTTAAAACCGTGGTTTTCGTTTCGTTTATTAATTTAATTTAGCAGTCTTCAGTTACGTTCATTTTTAATTCAAATTCTATTGTTGTTGGTATCAAATTTTATTTAAAGGTTTATCCAAAACAGCTTTACCTAGTATCTATGTTATTTTATATAAGTCTTCTACGATGTTAGTTAATGTGATACACTCAGAATGAGACAATAGATAGAAAATTTTGGAATTAAAGCAAAATGGTATGAAAGCGTGCGAACTTACGCCATCTAACAAGAATCATTTGAATAAATTTTTACACAAATAACGAAGATTTTGTATGCGATTTGAAAGTGCTTAATAAGAATATAATGCTAAGAATATATTTATTCTGCTATACTAGATTCAACTAGATAACTTTAATATTAAACTATGTTTCTACGGTAGATACTTCATTGTACGTACGTTTCTCTAACTGCTTCTGGACTACCCTCTTTCTAGAATCCGCTGTAAAAGTACTATCATTGTATTTGAGACCCACACAAGATAAATTACCGTTCATGCACATAATTGACTCTTCTTTTTCTCAGTAAATATTATTAAACAGAAAATGGAAATAATTCATAGAACTAAAAAAGCCAATAAATTATAATTTCCTACCTTTTTCTGTCTCTTCGGTCAATTCGTTATCACTAGCCAATACCGTTTTCGCCAAAAGTATGTACAGCCACCAAAATATCACCATTTTCACGATATATAGACATGTAATAAAACTGGGCTGACAATACTGCGACCTTTTTTGCTTCTGTTTAGAAAAAAAAATAAACGTCAAAATAATGGCGCCAAAAAACCGAAGTTAATGGCTTCCTCTCACTGCGGTGCCGAAACGAGGAATAAAATGTGTAAGTCAAAAGACAATAAGAAGTGCAGTCAACGGAAAACGATCCCCGCTCGAAACAAATTCTAGACGTTTGCAATTTGCAACAGGTGTCTTGTAAGGCCAATTGGAAAGGGAAAATGTAGTACAGCAAAAATTAGGGCACTAGTTCTAGGAATTACGTGGCATTTGTTTTAGCCTTCTTAATTTTAATGTTTGTAAGGGTCTAATGTATTAAAAATGGGCCACATACTTTATGCACGATATATTTAAGTTTAGAATTGTAGCTTTTTAGTATTTTTTTATGTTAAAAACAGGCAAAAAACAAACGACGTTACACGAGTTTCGTTTAAGGAAGGAAGTGACAGATCGACATGCAAGGGGTAGAAATAAAGTACATCGATAAAGCAGTCGGAGCCAGTAATGACCCCCGGCTCATCAACTACATCTTCAAGTCTTATTATAGACAGGACAGGTGTTAAAAGAAGAAAGGATTCGCACCTATGATGACGAAGAAGCGAGGGGCAATAAGAGGAGAATTGCCTTTCACGCCCTTAGATCAAGCAAAATGGTGGTATGTAGCCTGATAGGCTTCATAAAATGGTATCCCGAAAGAATACATAGTAATTGCATATGTTCTGTGATTATAAATTAAGGACTTAGAAACAATACATTTTCCGAATCACTGTAGCATAAAATTCTAAGAAGTCCAGTTCCATCCTGGAGTATCATAGTTATTTACTTCACTGGTAGTTCCGCCACCGCAAACCAATTCGTATCAAGTTATAGCATGGTGAAATTTTTTCTCATTTTAGGATGACAATCTCAACGCGAAGTTATTAGGGTGTGACGTAATTATGAAAAGAAGGTTGAGGCGTGTAAATTAAAGTCACGAGAGTTCACTGTTCCCCTTAGCTGTTAAACCTATTACTATCAAAACGACATATTCCTTATCTACAAAATGCGTGGAAAGCAAAGCAACGTTATCGTTCAAGATAACACATCTCATATACAAGTGGTTCTCAGTAAGCTTTCTAGCTATAGTAATTACGAAAATAATACAGACAGTGTAATTCACTGCAATGAAACTGCTCTATTACGGAGAAATGCACCGATTTTCCTCCTCATTACTGTCGAACATTATTAACAATAATAAAAATTAAAAAAACAATAAATCTCTCCGGACAACTCACACACGGCCCTCTGATCCCGAACTAAGTATTTTAGCTTGTACTATGGTGTCCAGACAACTGATAAACATACATTATATTATTAAATACATACCTATATAGATATTTTCACACCCAGACACACAGAACAAATATTCCTGCTCATCACAGAAAAGTTTGACCTGGGTGGAAATGGAGCCCACAGCTTTTTAGTGTAGCAGACAGGTTTACTAATCACTAGACCAAACGGCCTGTAAATAAATAATCTCTTATACAAGTGATGCTTCGCAGTAGACATGGACTGCACAAATAAGACATCACAGACGCTCACGACCCAAGAACACATATTTATTTAGGTATTACTTATTTCCTCCAGTCGAGTACCTAACGTAGGATCCCTCGCCCTGGAGGCAGGCACTATGCTGCAGATGTTTCAAATGGAATATATTGACTACATTCCAGATGTGCCGTTTTAAACAGTTCTTAAGAATTATACATTTTAGGATGCATATTGTAACATTAAGGAAATAATTACAAGTGTATCTACAAGATGGACAATTTTTATGGTAAAAACCGGAACACATTGGTCAGGCATAGCCATTTATTTATGCACGCTATTAACAAGTCGACAAGTAGAGTAAAAAACACTTAATTCTAAACAAAATCAACATATGTATGTAACGAACAGATTACTTCACATCAGAGGCAAACGAACAGACGTGTGACCGAATGGTACGAGATCACCGCTCATGGGCATTAATCACACCAGACTGAGATGTTCCAGACGCGCACGCAGGGAAGAGATAGAAAGATTGAAAGACCGGGAGAAAAAGAAGAGAACTGACTCTGAAATATAGTTTATATCATGTGACCTATCTGGTCACAAATTAGATGGAGGCCTGAAAAGGTGCAGTTCGAGGTCAAAACTAAAAAATTCGACTTGCCGCCATTGTTAAATATTCAAACAATAAATAACATTCTAAAATCTTTAACCGCAATCCCGTTCATTGCCTATTGTTTGAGGATTTATGAAATTTCCGTGGAAAACTAAAATTGCTGCAATTCAACATTAATTTATTAAAAATACAACATGTCTTATTCAACTCAACGATGCATTACGAAATCACTTGAAGATAAAAAGTTTAAAAGCCGTTGTTCTGTTCATGTTGGATTATTTAGGTATGTAAGTATATCTGCTACTATTAAGAAATCTCTTGTTACAAGTCGTATTCTTCTAAACTAAACTTTACCTGCTTTTGAAATTTTGACGTATGGTCGGGATAAAAATTATTTATGCGCTCTTAGTTGCAGGGAAATTAAAAGTGAAGTATATTCCTTAGTTAAGAAGAAACTGACATTCCACAGCCTTTTTTTTATAAGCAGACTGGTTCCCTGATGTTAACATTAGTAACACCAGGGGCACCACCAATACGTTGCCGGCCAAGAAGGGAACATTAAACGACAGTCTATTCTTCTATAAGAAGTTATATACTTGGTGCAAATACGATTTAGAATGTTAAATAACAAGCCATTGCCTAGCAATGTGTGACAAATAGGAGAATTAAACTTTTTATTGTTTTATTAATTGTTAACTCTTGTATCATTACATTTTTTTTTTATTTTACTTGTAAATCATGCTGTTTGCTTGATGACAAAAGCATAAAGTGTATTAATACGAAAATCAGTACAAAACAAATATTTCAATAGGTTGTAAGGTTGTTAACTCTTTCATGAAATTAAGGAAGTCAGAGTTTGAGTTTGTGAATGATGTTGTGTGTTGTAATTGTTTGGTGTGACTGGTATGACTATATTTATTTGTAGTTTGTACTTGTGCTTTGATCAAAACTTAGTTTAATAACTAATTTTCAAAAATATATTGAGAAGTTTAGTGAAAAAACCCTCATTTATATAAGTTGGAATTACCCCAAAAGATTTACATTACAAACATTACAAAAGGTTTTCTATGGTTTGCTTGCATCTATCCGGGTCGAAGTTGCACTAAATAAAAGCGGGCAGTTGGTAATTTATAAGATTTTTTTACGATTTGTTCTTCGGTTCTGTTTTTGTTATCAGTTGCCGTATTTTTATAAGAGACACACAAAAATATGCCTATTTACGGCTTGCCTGAAGATAAGTGGTCAAAACACATACTCCTAAATTACCTACGAACTAGTTAGCAGAAAATTAGAACTGTGCGCCGCAGGATTTTAACCCAGGACTGCCCATTCGAGAGCCCATCGCCAACAATGATCAGCTACTGGTTTATAATTATAACTGGACCGTACCTACCGCTGTATCAGTCCTATACGAGACCCCGGACTACAGAGTGCCCTAACGTGTGTAAGCAAAAATTTGTAAAATATTATCCACAATGTCACTTAATGTCGTGCTTACCAAGAAAATACATAAAAGAAATAACATAAACTGTCTCATATGCCTATAGAGAGTGCCTATAGAATGAGAAAAGTGTATATTTACTTGAGATTGTTTGATTATACTCAATACATATTTATTTTAATTTAATGCAACTATTTTTGGCCCTACTAATTTTGATACGAGGCATCTCCAAGCACGTTAGGCCACTGAATTATGGCTGTAATATTAGTGATGACAAATATTGATTGTTAGCATTTATCTGCAGCTACTGAGAACCGGGATTTGATTACTACTTGTGTAGATGACGTTTGATATAAAACGATGTCACGTAGATATTTTGTAAATGTGTCCGCGGGTTCATCCGCTGGATGTGGCGCAAGTGCGCCATTGTTCGGTCACAATGGTGAAAGCATAGCGCGGTATTGGGGGCCATGAAAAAAGCGGTTTGAATTCCTGTTCTTAGCTTTTTATTTTAATGGTTAAAGGAGAGGGAATCGTAAGTACCAGTGGTACCTATCTCCTCAGTGCAGATCCGCTCTGGAGTACCATCATTTAGGGCAGCTGCCCCCACCCTTAGAATCTAGATGTACCTATAATTGTCGATAAATAACATGTTTTACGAAATATCATGCCCTAAATTCAGAAAAATCTAGCTTGCCTAGCCTAGATCCTCTTAGCTCCACCTAGGTCAAAAGTGAATACGCCCACCAAGAACCCATAGTCCTTAGTGGATCGTTGTACTCTCATTTATGCAACTGACTAGGGTCCGCCGGCGGCTTCGCCCGCGTGGTGTTGATAAACCTAAACAGTGCCTAACTGAAACAGTGTCCACGGTACCTGATAAGACATTATGGTACCACGCAATTTGTAGGACAATGTGATCGTTAAATTAGATAAATATAAATTAAGCAACGATAGAAAATATGTGGAAATAATAAAAACATTCTTACAGTAATTTACTTTAGTAAATGACTACAGTCATTGCGTTCTATAAACTCTAACGTTGTGGCCCCTAACAGATACTTAGATAAGTAGCTACGCTTATTTATTTACAAATAAAGTACACAGACTAAAAATGTTTTGGAAACCATTAAATATTTTAAACGTATTTTTATGTTATTTGTGTAGTATCTGCATGATGTCATTATTATACAATAGTTTATGCACAATTTAACAATTTTAAGCAAGTTTTGCTATAGATCTCATATAATAAACAAACTAATAATTTTCGTTTATGACAGATACCTATTGAAATAATTCATTTATTCACTAGCTTTATCCGGCGCGCGTTGATACGCATTAACTCATCGGCCATGTCTCGATGTAATTTTGGTACTAAAACCTTTTCCACAGAAATCTGAACAATTTGCTAAAGAAATCTATCTACTACCATTTCAGAGTCTATAAAGGACAAGCAAACGTTGATTTTTATATATATACATAGATTGCTTAATTGAATCAGCCGCTAAACGATTCGTCGTGTTCCGACTTCTAGTTTACGTTTAAGACAGGCCGGTTGGTCTAGTGGTTAGTGAACCTGACTACTACACCGGAGGTCGTGGGTTCGATTCCCACCCA
>DWJZ01010325.1:0-10183 GCA_018249125.1 Asbolis capucinus
AGGACGTCAGTTTTATTTTACGCACCAAAAGCAGTATGACTTCAAAAAACATTCCGTAATATTTAACGCGCTTTTTCTCGACTGACGTAATGTGCAAGAGTAAAAATTTTACTTAGTCTATTTTGTAGTCTTCGTATTAAATAATATGTTTCTTGAAGCTTATATATTTTTATATATTTTGTTTATAAAATACTACATTCAGACAAGCAATATTTGGCAACTCTTGTGGTGGGTGACTGCGCGGGAAAAATTGGTAGAAAATATTTTATGGAATTACTTTTAATGCGAGAATAATATGAGGAATAGGTGACGACCAGTCTTGTTAATGTTTATGAGTGGCACCTTGGTGGTACCTTCAGGAGACCTGTTCGGTTGCGCACATACATAAAATGAGCATCTTGTAACATACCATTACATATACCAATTATCTGAACTCTTTTAAGTCTAGTTTAAATCGAATTAACAACACTATTAATTCTTTATCTTGACATAGAAAATCTGATCTTCGATACCAGTGACGCCATTATTTTTTGCAAATCACAATTATATCTTATAATTAAATTGTTTTTGTGTCTCTGACGTATTAAGTCCATCTATTGTTATAGTTCACCCACAGTTTTATCCTCATTTCAGTCAGCGTATAATTAATTTTATACTAAAATTTCTACATTTTAAATGGGTAAAAGTTATTAATTTTTCGTGGCGTGTATCATGCTAAAAAAATTGTATTTTTTTTATTGCTGAAGCTTGACAAGTTACTTAAGAGGGATAATCGACTTCAAAAAAAAGGAGAAGGATTGCTCTGTATTTTTTTTGGATTTGTTAGTTTATAACTTTTTACTGGAGGCACCGATTTCGATCTCTTGTTTACTCGAAATCTGGTGTTTTTCCGTGTGGTCCCATTTTAAATTTAAACTACATTATATTAGAAAATTCAATATTAGAGATTTGGGTTATTTCCAATAATGAATCCCTTGAGGGATAATAAGGGACAAATAGGGATAACTCTAAAATTTAATTATTTTGATTTTTTTTGTTTATTTTTTAATTGGCTTCCACGTTGATCATGATTTTATTGTTGAAGTTTGTTTTTAATGACAAAAAAGATTATACGATACCTCGGTTGGAGGAACGAAAGTGTTCAGCCGAGTGTGACGTTGCCTTGATCCTATTGTCACCGTTCACTTTGAACTCTTAGTTTGTGTGGTTATTATCTTGTATTAGCTGGACTAAGACTGCTTACAATGATTAGTACGCACTATTATACTCGATGCAAATTCGATCTAATTTTTTTTAATACAAAATTGATAAGTTTGTGTGGAAAACTTGAAATTTCCGAATTCGCTTCTTCCGAATTTCTAGTGGTTTAAGTTGCCGTACTAATTTTAACCGATTATCCCACGGGAACAAAGAGGTTTTTGGGATAAAAAGTATCCTATACCCATTGTCCATACATAAGCTACATACCTGCAAAATTTCATCTTAATTGCTCCATTTGTTTTGGAGTTGCCATACTAATTTTAACTTGTTATCCTACGGGATCAAAGCCATTTCACGGGATAAAACCATTTCGGGTTTCAAACTACGACTATGTCAAGTTTCATCTTAATCTATCCAGTGGTTTTTGCACGAAGCTCGAACAGACGGACAGGCAGACAATAAATCTAAAAAAAATGTTTTGATCTCTATATCGATAACAAAGCCACCCTGTATCAACATTTTAAAAAATATATTTAATGTACAGAATTGACCCCGTTACAGTTTTATTATTATAATTGAAAATATTGCCCGACAGTGAAAAAGGTTGGGCAGCTTTGCTCTAGGTATTTTCATACGTATAACCTGTCTCAGATAAGGACATTAATGGGTTGAAGCCTGTTTGTTGTTCTTGCAAATAAACACAATGCCTTGTCGAATAAAAAAAATGTTAGGTAATTAGCTTGATAAAGTCAAGACTGCTAGACAAATAATTGCTTAAACAAACATACACTACGATCTGTGCAAAGAAAACATTGTAACTCACTTTTCCCAATTTTGAGTAACAGTCGTATTAGATAAAGGCTATGATTGTGACTTAAATAGCCAAAAAGTGAGTTACGTTGTTTTTCCTTGTAGGTCTTGGTATTACATTCGACAACACAAGTTTTACTAATGTTATAAATGCGGATCGATGGATGGATGGATATTTGTTCTTCTTTCATGAAAAAACTACCGAGATAACACTTAGAAGTCTGATTACGGTCTGAAATAACACATAGCAGTTGCCTTTTTAAACAATGCGGGCGAAGTCACGGGCGGACACTAGTGTTTAATAAACATATTACAAATAACACCCAGAACACTTGCCGTATTGGGGCGGCTTAGAATAAAATCCCCAATCCCATGCTGCCGTACCAGAGTGTCGTAAAAGACGTACAGAAGTCAGCTGCTCGGTGGTAGGGCTCCGCGAAAGGATTATAATCTTTTTGTGGAGCCTGTCTGTCTAGCTACCACCTTCTTGCTTGAATCAGCCGCCAAAAGATTCGTCGTGTTCCGGCTGGGGGCTTGAGAGCCAGCTATCTTCTTCATTTTCTCCCAGTCCTTCATCCATCATCCTCTCTATTCTTCTTTGGTCTCCCGTCCTGAAGTAGTACATTGTTGGTGTATCTGGGGTCAGTTGCTGTCGTTATTGATCCCAGTTGCTTTAGCAATGTACCGCTTCCTTGTTTTCTTTCTCTTCCTCGCTTATGCGGGTCAGTTTCTTCCTTCCTGGCAGATAACGCGTTAGTGACACCGTTCTCTGGTGTTATTAAGGTCCATGGGCGGCTGTGATCACTTACCATCAGGTACCCGTTTACCTGCTTATCACATAAAAAAGCACTATAGCTCTTATTCATAGGAGCTATTTTTTTATTATCATAAGTGAAGAAAAAATCATACATAAAATTCTGATAAGAAATGTTGCGCCACTTCAATAAGTGCCACCCTTGGCCACTTCTGGAACCAATCCATAGTAGAACCAGATATAAGCCCTGGGAACTTGAGTGCTCGGCTCCTGAACTTTTCACCCACCTGCGAAACAAACTCACAATTTCAAACAATGTCAATGTGGTTTGTTGTATAACGGGATTTTGGAGCTACCAATGTCGGAGCATCAGACTGTCCGCGTCCCTTATTACCGCGCTTTTACTGAGCTTACTCTTACAGCTATAACGCCGTTAGTTACAATTGTTTGGATTTATTGTCTGTCTGTCTGTTCGAGCTTGACGCAAAAACCACTGGACAGATTTGAATGTGACTTGGCATAGTTGTATTTGAAAACCCTCAAATGGTTATAGAATATGTTTCCTTCCCCAAAATACCCTAGTTTTTGCAGCTTAAAATTAGTATGGCAACTCTGAAACCAATTTATATGAAATTTTGCAAGTTTGTGGCTTATGTAAGAACAATAGTTATACTTTATATCCCGGAAAAATACTTTGTTCCCGTGGGATAATAGGTTAAAATTTGTATGGCATCTCAAACCACTGAACAACTCTTCGTCCGAAGCAAATATCAGGCTACAGTGGGCGACACCAATCTTGAACACAGATTAATCAAAATAGGATTAATATATAATTATACATATGTACATATATCGCGTGAAGCGACTGCACGAGTGCCGTGAATCTAATCAAAAATGCATTGTTCACGACACGTTCTGCTAATTATCCTACGAATATTTATTATAAATGCGACAATTTGTGAGGATGGATGGATAGATGCATATTTATTACTATTTATTACTTAATAATAATGTAAGTTTACCGGCGAAAAACAGAGAACCACATGTAAATTGGAACGAGATCGCATGATAAAATATTCATACAAAACATCTGGCACAGGAATCCGCTTCGGCGCATACTTTTTCATAATTGGTGTAAGTTCGTTTAAGATTTCATCTAAAATACAATACAATTTTGTTGTTTAGAATATTAATAAACTTATTTTAATTTCTATATTTTTCAATTTCATTTACCCATTTCGTCTTTTGCAAAAAGATTTGCAATTTCTCCTGAACTCAGAATATTATTTAAAAACTCTAAAAATTGTTCATCTTTAATGTCATTGTCTGTGAAAATGAATGAAATTCCTTTCCCTTGTAGGCCTGCTATACGATATAGAACTTTGATGTCATCCATGAAATTATTTACGTTATATGTCCTGCAATATAATATGTGTGTTTGTAAATATACTTATAATATTAAGTATTAAATTACTTATTGTATTAAATGTTACCTCGTTAAAGTAATTTGATAGAAAGAGTAATTAGCTATATACGATGCCAGTTTTGTTAAACTCTGCTTGCCGGAACCGCCGACACCGACCAGCAAGGCATTACCTCTAAAACATTGAGTAAATAATTAACAACTATACAAGGCTTTCAAAGTCAAATTTGTATTTATTCATATCATAATTATTCTAGTTTTTTTTTATTATTTTTTATATTCAATAAGTTAGCGCTTAACTATTTGACCACCTGACGGTAAGTGGCACCATAGTCTTTAATGGAAAAGCGCACAAACTTAATAAAAGCCAATTCAAATTCACTCTTGACTTGTTAGTTCATAAGAAGAACAAAGTAGATCAAAGAGCGCAAAATGCCTCGGGAAGGGAAGGAGAAAACAAGGATGAAAAAATCCTTTGTACTCATAAAATAATATTGTATTTTTTTTTTATTTCCCAACACTAGTCGCATATACTACTTCTAAAGTTGCTGAGAGTTTTAATCAAACTATTACTCTTTAATATATTATATCAATTAGTTTCGCTCACCGTGGAGTATTAACAATTCTGGAAATAATAAATAGATGCACCATGGCGTCATGGAAGAACACCAGGTCCAAGTGTGCTCCTCTGATTTGTTCATTAAACTGCTCTTGGAATTGACCTAGTTTGAACAGCACGAACTCCCAGCTGAAACATCATAACACTTTTAGTATAATATCACCTAAGACATAACTGTAAACTTTTTTTATTTCTATACACAACATGTATATATTTTTTATTACTACGTTTTTCCTTTTTATATATAAGTTAGGGCATGACTACGATCCCACCTGATGGTAAGTGGCAATGAATTCTTTGATGGTAAAGCGCACTAACATAGTAGAAGCCCATTCACTTTTGGCTTGAAGACATTTACATTGTGTACTCACTCTTAGGAATACTTAGAAATACATAGGAATAGTCTAGAAGACTTGTATTTACTCATATCGTTATATATTATATTCCTAGCTATAAACGTTACCATTAGAATAGATTTTGAATTTGAACTTTTATTCAAAATTACTAAAAAATTCTATTATTTTTCCCTCATTAATAAATACATATGTAATACTTGTTACTTACGTTGGCAGCTCTTCGTAAATCTTTGGAGCGTCTGTACTAAAGTCTTCGTCTTCATCTCCTGTCGGATCTACTGGTTCTCTCAAAAAATTAACGAAAAATGTTTCCTGTTCGGGAAATTCTGATACTACATCGGGAAGCTCCTGTGCAGCTGTCTTCCAAAAATTAGCAACGAACCAATCTTTATCGTCGAATGTTGTGAACCTACAAAAAATATGTCTGAAATACTAATTGCTCTTTAACTAAAACTTAATTTTACACTTAAACTTGATATTAATATAAATTAACTAGCTGCACCCGGCGCGCGTTACCACGCAACAACTTGGAACCAAAACCTATCCGAGATAATTTTGAAAAAAGTTGCTGAAAAGGCATCATTGCTCTCTTACCATTTCAGACTCTGTAAAGGACGAACAAACTTACAAGCATTCATATATATATATGACACGCCCAACGCCCACATATTTTTACCTCATTCTCTCTAGGTTGAGTTGGAAGACATGATCAAATTGTCCCACACAAAATACTCGAAAATTTATATGTTTACCCTGGGCTTAAATTGAAACTGAGGCTCAAATTGAGCGGAATTCAATGAGTCAAAATGAAATGGTCAAATAAAAGTGTACGTCAAATATATGGTAGTGGTAGTAAAATGTATTTTTTATCTAATGCATTTTTAACGCTTTATAAATAAAATATTAACTATCTGCACTCTATCTCGATTAAAAAAATACTGTGGCCAATTTTATCCGCAATCGTCCGCACAATTTTCGTGAGGGATACAAAGTTTTCACGTATTAATATATATATAGATAAAAATCTAAGTTTTTATACCTGTCTGAAATAACGCGTAAACATTCATGGAACCACAACTTGATAGCAGTTTTAATACTCTGCAATTCGTCTCTCTTGATAAACAGAATTCCTTCCCAGATTCGAGAAAGATCTCGAAGATTGAACACGTAGTGGAACTTAGCAGGAGTAGGTAACATTTTTGCCTAAAAAATTTTTTAATAACTATTACGTTTAATCATGTAACTCCTTTTTAACCCTTATGTGAGTGACAAATAAAACACCCTTATAAGAGTGACGAGGTACCCGGGTACCTTCATACAGTTTATATGCATTGTAAACGAGCAGTCTGTTTTAACGTTACCCATATAAATTCTGCATAAACAAAGAATATATATTTTTTATACAAATAAAGCATCATACTAAATGTTTATTATTTCCTTTTTGTAAGAAATCATAAATATTTTTTTCAATGTCATACAAAACACAGAGAGGTACCCGGGTACCTTGTCACTCACATAAGGGTTAAATATGACTAATATATAAATAAATAAGTAAAAACAAATTTCTATACACTCGTATATGCTATTTATTTTACTTACCTTTGTCTGTTGCCAAATAACACGCGTCACAGGAACCAATCGAGGCATAAAGTCGATAAGTTTTTTGTCAAATCGTGTTTTACAGAAGTACCCAATGCTTATAGTTTCTAAAACAAAATACAATTACAATGTTACAGCAATTCAAGTTACAAAATGAAATATGACAGAACGACTTGTCTTTGATGTTACCAAAAATTTTATCCATAGACACGTTGCTCGGCAAAGTACAGTTGAAAATATTAAATTGCCTTTTGAGTCTTGGAGGTATGTCGTTACGTCCGCCACCTAAATAAAGTAATAAAACCTTTTATACAAAAATTCTCAACTTTGAATTTCAACTAGACTTATTGAAATATTAGTAAAACTTTAATTATAGACGTAATACAAAGAAACATAAAATTTCATAACTGTATTGTTAGCTGTTGAGGAGTTCCCTTGAGCCAAACCTGATTCTCTATGTCAGGTCATGCGTATCATGAAAATGCATTGTCATCCGGGCAGAAGCTTTATGGAATATTACAGCTCCGTAGTATAAGAGGAAGTGGGTGTAATTAAGCTTGCAAGATTTGATCCGAAGAAACCAACAAACAAATATACAAACATGTACTGCAAGTTAAAAAAACTAACCAGGATGAATCATAGCACCGAACATTTGTATATCAGCGATTATAATGAAATCTCCCGGTTTGTCCAAAGAATAAAACCCGCCACATTCCATCATTTGCCGAACGATTTCATTTGTAACCTATTGCAAGTTGAACTTATGTTATTTTATATTACTCTCATTAATTTAGGACTACCTGCATTATTTGATATACTTTAAGTATCAGATACCAACATAAGTTTATGTTACTATTCGACCGAAGGTTCCGCTTCGGCCACTTTTGGTAAAATCAGAAACTGAGCAAGCGTTAGTCGGGAAGTTAGTCGGACGACGATTTACGAACACGTCAGTCTCAGTTTCAGCCGAAACTGCTAGCAAGATAAGGTTCGGTTTAGGTTTTGACCGAAACCAAAAAACCAATTTCAGTCGAACTCTAATGTGTATAAAGAATACGTACGATTTTCTTTAAAAATAATTTAGCTTAGACACGATTTGATTACTTTCAATAATAATAGTATTAACCTGATCTCCCCATTCATTCACAACAGGCATATTTATATCGTCAACAAAAACTGTCATCGCTCTGCCCCCGGGTGGTCCATAAGTCATACCAACTCTTTTCTCTACATATGATTCAATAATTCTCTGAAAATTTATCATTTCATTAACATTAACACCTTAACGTTTAACACATGGCACTGGTTAACAATATTTTTGTTTAATACCTGAAACATATTTGGCGTGGTGGCAGAAGAAAAGTTTATCATCTTAAACAATTTGACTTCATTATCGTACTTCTGCATGTAACCCTTCAGCATGACCGTCTTCGCCGTACCTTGTTCTCCAATCAGCAGTACAGCTTTATTCTGTTTTGCTATCGTGTCAATCAGGAACGATATACATACGTTGTCAATGTTCGGAACTAATATAGAGGCATATTCTGGAATACTGTCAGGTGGATAATAGTAGTCCTCAACGATGTCAGCCCTGTGTATATATAAATCAGTTTGAAATACAACTATCAAAATGTAAAAACACTGTTTCAATCCTTAGTAAAACAGAAATTCATAGTACCAATGTTGCCACACGCCAGTTTCATTGACCATATACTCGAAAGGCATAACCCATTCTTTAGATTTAGCGCCAGGCCAATCCATTTTTACTGGTAGTTTGGTCATAAATTCTGCCATACGAGTTCTACCGTCGAGTTCTAAAACAGCCCCTAATGACCACATCATGGAGAATATAAATAGCCTCTCCAAGTGTCGGTCAGTATGAAGTTCTGTAAGATGTCAAGATTGTTTGAAAATTATTTTAACAGTAATATGACGTTCATATTGCTTCTAAACCTTCATATTACTTACTTCCACCAGGTATTTCTATTTGCAGTAATCCTATCAACACATCTATACATTGCCTGCGGAAAGATGCGGATCATTTTAATCAATATTCTCTATCTTATAAAAATTATTGTAATAAACTATTGGTAGCAGAATTATATTACCTAACATATATAGCTTCTAGAATCTTCATTTTAGCAGGTAGCTTTTGTTGAACATAAAGATGAACTTCATCGTACACTTTATTAAACGCGTTACGTAGTGAATCCGCTTCTTTAGGCGATCTTTTTTTAAGCCAACCCTATTACAAATTACTTGTCTTTAATATTCAGTCTTATCTTTATCATTCACAGTCTATGCAATTATAATTAACATTGTTGTAATTATTTCAGCTCTTACCTCCAATATAGGTTGCCACTTAAGAACAGATGATGACAGAAACACCATCCCCATTCGGCTTACAGTAGCTGGTGATGCATTGTCTACGTTGTCAGGCTCAAATACAAGTTTACTGTTCTGAGCCATAGTTATACGATCACCGTTAGCTAATGTTAATGTCTTGTTATCATCGAGCACAGAATTTAGATTTTCAATCCATACAGCATCGACAGGACCATCTACAAATGTTGTCCCGATATTAGCCAACCTTCCATCGTACATAATTTAATGTTTATTAATATTGATTTTACCCAATACAATCCAAGTGGTATCAGATTTTTTAACTTTCAATGCTCGTCTCCATAGGGTGGAGAAAATACCATCCGTCCAGTCATTAGTAGCTACATCCAAACGTCCGAACATTTGTGGAGCAGTTATAGCCTAGAGTCAAACAATTTACAATGATTTATAAAAACAACTTAATCAATTTTCTTTTTTTATTTAGACGTCAAACTTACTTTCGGATTCATCCTCATCTCTTTATGTGGTTTTCCAACTTCAGTGAGTGCAGCCATCAAGGTATGGATGCACGTCGTCTTACCAGACCCCGTTGGTCCCATGGTCATTAGACCATGTCGTACTAGTGAAGTTTCATACAGCTGAATTATCTTCAAATTCCAATCAGGGTGGTTCACTAAACCCGTTCTATCCGCCACAAGCGTAATAGCTCGCTGCATTTCCCTAAAAAAACATGAATTAGTAAGTATTTTTACTGTTTTAATGTTATGAAGACTATTTTATTGTCACACACCTATGTACGGTCTGACTTAGCTTAATTCCGGGGAACAAATCTTCGATTAAGGACACAAACAACGGCTCATCTTCATCCACCAATTTAGACACATTCATTTCCCTAAAACAGAATATTAGTTATAGTTGAAAAAAAATATCATTAGGATACTACATTATTTTTGATGAGCCTAGGTGATATTCTACAACACGTTGGAGTCCGGTTGAAAACTTCGATAATGTAACCCACCGTGTGAAAAAAATACCAAAAAAATCTTATATCGCCTACGCTGCAGAAATTATTGACAATA
>DWJZ01010326.1:0-10183 GCA_018249125.1 Asbolis capucinus
TTACACACCCAGACACACAGAACAAACATTCCTGTTCATCACAGAAAAGTTTGACCTGGGTGGGAATCGAACCCACGGTCTCCAGTGTAGTAGTCACGTTCACTAACCACTAGACCAATCGGCCTGTTATTATTATCTTGTTAACATTAAACTTTTATTTCATTATAAACTTTGATATTTGACTGAAGTGAACGCAATATTACAGTGGAAAACCATCTCAGTGATTTAATAAAATTAAAACAATGTGACGATTTTTCCTGGTGCACCATCCAATGACTGCGACGAGCCTCAGATGGTATAGTTATGCTACTGTGGCTTCCCGAACTTTCTATTGTCCTTAATTAAATCATGTGAAATGCGTGAAAATTATGATCGTAAACTAGGCTGAAACTTGTGACCTTTCCTGGGATAAAAATGTTTATCAATAATCGTTCATAGTAAAAGATATCGGGCATATAATATAAACCTTTGTTGAACAGAATTGGATTTTATACATACTGTTAGTAAACATTCTTCTTCCATTGTGGGCGAACTATGACAAACTATTTTTGACAACACATTAGACTAGTCGACCTTATATTAGACAATATAATTTATCGACGAATACTAGTGATTTGGGACACAAATTTGAATCTCTCTCTCTTGTCTCCGCGCATTGAGCTCGGGTCAAAATATGACGTCACATCCGTCCGCAGTGCTGAACGTGACCCTGCCGGATGAGAAGTCAAACTACGTGCACCGCATAGGGCGAGTCGGGCGCGCCGAGCGCATGGGTCTCGCCATCAGCCTCGTCGCTACTGTTCCGGAGAAGGTAAGCTTTTAATGTTATACTAGTTAAGGATAAGTACTTTGTGTAATCATTTCGAAAATATTAAAGCGTTCATACCCCGGAGCCTTGTTTCGATTGTAAACAATCGAAGAAGTTAACCAACAGCGGGCGCCGTCGCTAGGAGGATGGGTGAACGCTAGTGGCAAAAAAATCATAAACGCTTCCGTGCTTTGGAGGGCACGTAAAGCTGCCGTCCCGGTTGTTGTCGTTAAGTAACAATCGTTATTTCATTACATAAAATACTTCCGAAATTTGGGTTGGCCACTAACCCATCCGGATTAAAGCAGCGTGGTGGAGTATGCTCTAGGCGTCCTCAATATGAAGAGACACCCATGCTCACGAGTGGGCCATCGATGGGTTGAAGCCAGTTTCGATAATATGAACCCTACAACTTGTGATATTTGGTATTTCTCTGGACCCCCTTCCCACATTTGTTAAGAAAAATGGGATATATAATATTATGCCGGTTAATAGGATATATTATATTATGTGTGCAGGTGTGGTATCATGGCGAGTGGTGTTCATCCCGCGGCCGCAACTGCTGGAACACCAACCTCATAGATGACAGGCCCAAAGGATGCTGCATGTGGTACAACGAGCCTCAGGTATTTATTATATAAAGCACAAAACAGTTCAGTAACAGATAGATTATATATTTTGTTTAATGTTAACAAGCTTTTCTAATTGTGTGCAGAATAAAATAAATTGGTTTTCTATCGTTAATTGTCAAGCTTACGTTCATTAAGTTAATCTTAAGCTATGAGTTACTTTTTAGTTGATACTCTTAATAGCTCCTTATATTCAATTAATAACAATATCTATATCTAAACTAATAATAAGACTGTAACAGGGTCAATTCTGTACATTGAGTATTGTTTGAAAATGTTGATGCAGGGAGGTTTTGTCATCGATATGGGACAATTTTTGTTGGATTTATTGTATGTCTGTCTTTTCAAGCCTCAATACGTATTAGTTCCTACAGGATAACAGGAAACACCGAAACCAATTTAGATGACATTTAGCATGTTTCTGTAGCCAAAGACAATGGTTAAACAATAGTTTTTATCCCATAAAACTACTTTGTTCCCGTGGGATAATGGGTTAAAATTTGTATGGCAACTCTGAAAACCTAAACTGAACTCTGAACTAGTTGATAACTCTTCTTCCGAATGAAGCAATTTTAATCATAACTAAAAGACTTCCGCTTAAATTCAAATGTATGCAATTATTTTTAAAAAGTGGTCAAAATTTCTTTACATTGAACTACGGAAAACAAATAAGGAAATTTTATTAAGCGCTTTACCATAAATATGTATATATACATCACGTTGCCACTTACCATCAGGTGGTGTCAAGTAGCCAAGCGCAAACTTATTGTATACAAAATATTTCCTTATTCGTCCTTCATATAACATTTTCTTAATGTGTCAAATACCTTCACTTCAAATTTCTAATACGTCTTTTTTATAACAGTTGTTATCTCCCTAAACCAGTGAGATTGGATTAACTTAGGCCTTGATAAAATATATAGCGTATGTTGATTAGAAGAAAAAAAATCTTAATACTTTAAAAGAATAAATTGTTATTATAATTATAATAATTTATTATAACGTTAGCTACCGATTAGTTATTTAAATACCTTAGACTTGACTACTGTTCATTGTGTAATGATTAGTATTTGCTTGTGCAGTTATATATTTTTTACTGTAATAATTTAAATAAACAGTTACCTACTGTGTTTTTGTAAGGATTTATATAAAATTAAGTTGGACATATTTATATACAAGTGTACGATTCAGAAGAATCAGTTACCACCAAAAGTAGTTGTTGTGACATAACTATAACAATTAGACATGATTATGGTATGGCCGACTTATTCGTAGATATCGATATCTTCTATAAACCTGTATTATTTGCTCTATCATCAATAATTTCGAATGCATATCCATATAAGAATTTTTAGGTATTTTTTTCACACGTTTCTGAAAATATTTTATAACCTTTGTTTATCAGGGATAGTGTAGTATTCGAACGGTGAAAGATTTATTTTTAAATCAGCCTATTAGTTTCAGAGCCACAATGAGTATTTTCTACAAATAAACAATGAAATCTTTCCTCTTTATAATATTAGTATAGACTAGGTTTTTCCGCCACCACGTCCGCGTGGTCTTCATCCCCTTTAACACTAGATTCTTTTTGCTTTTTTCGAATGCATAACTAAAATCTGTGGTTATATGTTCTATAATGTCGAACATCCATTTAAAGCTTTTATTACAAGTAGTTTCGGCGTGATAAGGTACAGAAAGGCCTTTCGCATTTATAACATTAATAAGGAGAGTAATTTAATTTAACCAACATTACTTTCAGTATCTGGCTGACATCGAAGACCACTTGAACATCACCATCCAGCAGGTGGAGTCTGATATGAAGGTGCCGTCCAATGAGTTCGACGGTAAAGTGGTCTACGGGCAGAAGAGGCAACAAGTTGGTTCCGGATATCAGGTATGGAAAGAGACATATTTTAGTCGAAACTAATTTTGAGTATTTATAATTTTCTTTAAGTATATTATTCTTGATATTTTTGAATTGGTAAAATTGTATATCATTCTCGATTTTTTTTGTTTATTATATTGTATAATTTTACTCGCAATTTGTGGATATGTTAAAGAAATGTATTTATTCATTTTACATGCGACTTATCATATTTTTTCTTGTAAAAATTATAAATTAATAAATAATAATTCACACGCACATGCACACATAATGACACATGTCATGCTCGTGTTTATATGAGTAAAGGTACCTATATATTGCATGATGCAGAAAATAAGCTTTCAAAAATGTCACTTCAAAATACTTTCCCAGTTATTTGAAATACTTTCCCAGATGATTTTAGAATAAAACAAGTAAATGATATATTTTTATAGATATAATTCACTTTTATAGGATAAACTAGTGTAATGACGTAAATAATGTTTGTAATGACGTAAGTAATGTCTTCAGGACCACGTGAGTCAGATGGCGCCAGTTGTCCGCTCGCTGCAAGAGCTGGAGTCACAGGCGCAGATATACTACCTCAAACATCACCACAAAGTAGCCGTGGCCTAATTCTCGCATCAGCATACATTAAGCGATTCAGACTGATAAATTATAATCAGCTTAAGCGAATATTTGAAGGTTTAATTTTGAAATAAACAACTTAATACAATGATTTATCTTTTTCTTAAGATATCACTCTTTATTCCATTAATCAATTAAATAGATATGACATATTACATTCATCAATTATGTATGTAGATATCGACGATGGGAAACGGTAAGGTCGTAACTCTTGTTTTCCTCGTCGATATGATATATAAAGCAATATGATTCATCGTCTAAACTATGCTTCTTCGAAATTGTTTTTGAATCGTGACCGAGATATAGACGGAAATGCATTTCCACACAAATGAAACCTTTGTTAAACCATTCTTTAAGGCTTTAAATTTTCATCGTATTTTTTGGTGCGATTTGAAGTGGTATTAGCCCAGCGCTTTACGTCGATTTCAAGTGGTAAACGAAGTTAATCAACAGGGAGCGTGATCGGTAGGAGGATTTGTGACCGCTAGTGGTTAAAAACTAATTTCCGTGCTAAGAAAGGCACCTGAAGCCGTCGGCTCCGGTTGCTAACGTTAAATAGCAATCGTTAAGACGTATCGGACTATTTTGGGCGCCAAAAAATTCCGACACTTGGGTTGCCTAGGCAAGAGTAGGCTTTTATTGACGATTCACCAACTAAGACTTCACCGCAACATACCATTAGGTGAATACTATCAAACGCAAACTTATGTAGGTAACGTAAGAAAAGAAAAAAATAGACGATTAAAAAATACGTATATTTTTCGTTTCGATAGGTATATCTATCGATAATAACTATCATTGCTATCTTTTATCGCTAATAGTAGATATGTATTATAATTAATATTATGAGGTCAGAGAAATTAAATTAAAATTATTAATTTCAACATTAACAGTAGACATCATCAGGCCATATAGTCTTGTTTCCCTCATCTTGCACTATTTTGTATATAATATACAGCAATGAATAGCTGAGGTTGTGTTAAGATGAAACAATCTTAACAATATATACTATTAAAACTATACTTACCTAATTATCTTGACTATATGTTGATATAACTATCTACTTAAAATATTATTGCAGTATTATAATATAATTATAGAGGCAAGTTCGCAATTTATAAAATAATGGAAGACTTCTAGGCTAAAATTCAAATCCCATTTCGTTCACCATAGATTATTGCAATGAGGTACTTAAGTATATTGTCTCTTGTTGCTCAATTACGGCCATCCGTGTTTTGAGTGCTAACCTAACGTAAATCTAGTGCAAATACTGTGAATAGAAAGTTTGGTTTCAAACCAAAATTAAAGGCTTTATCTTTTTAACCTTCCATACTTTACCATACATTTAAAATTATAAATACAAACGAAAATACTGCATCCAAAATAAATGATAGGTAATTTCCGAACGTTTCGTATTCCTACCTACATCACCGTCCTAATATCCTATACTAGGGGGTAGTGAAATAATAACTCCCGTTCTCTTCTGCTGTTACGCGCCGAAGTGACAAGTCAGATCGAATCACGTCGCTACGTATTCCCTTCGATTTCGTCATCGAATCAGTAAAATCAGCTGAAAGGTGCAAAATAACGTGTCCCAGTGTAGTGCGTGTGGTGCACAATCAGCAAAATCATCATATGAAGGATATTGGAAGAACGAAGAGCGCGCGCGAACTCAACATCCATTGGCGGGAATAAGTGAACTAGGTATTCCTTTACTCTTTCTTTCTTTATCCAACAATAAAAATTCAACCAAATTCTTCCCCACAACATTTTTAATTAACATAGATATTACTAAAATACCCATTAAAGTCATTAAAACCAGGGCGAAAATAAGTCATACCATGACGAAGTTTTCGGCGGCTTAGTCTTATAAAACTCTGCATTGAGCTTAGGCTCAGCGTCATCTACGGGGTGATCAGAAAATATATTAACATAAGACGCTTTTACTCCGTACCTCAAGAAAGACAAATACGGTAAATATTTCATGAGGAGTAAACTAAATCGAAAATTTAAATTGAAGTACCACCGTCCTATCCAGGAGCTGTAAAATGTTGGGTAGGTCATATAAAAGCCTACTCTTTTCTTTCCAGCATTGTCGAGATCCCTGTATTCGGGTACAGTCTCCAAAATATTGTAATCTTGAACAAAGAGAAGACGTGACGTATTCTCAGGCAATCCTTCTATTGCACATTTCTGGATTAAAGTCGATGCTTCCACGCCTGCAATAAAATATACGGTAAAATTCCTGTAACATACTTGTACATTGCTATATTATATTAATTTAAAGAATCCTGTACAAGTAGGTTTACCAAAGCGTAACGACGACAAAACAAAATATAAAAATAATATGAATTAGCATAATTTAAAAATATCAACTCATGAAGAAGTCACAGAAATATAACATGTTATACTGGTTAATTAGCATGTCTTGTTTCACATGAGATCACTGCCATGTAGGTATATACTATTCCATTATGACAAGTAGCGTTATAATATTACTTTTATTTTCAACAACAAGCGAACCAAGTCCCCTACGGTAAAGCTACGAACCGTAGGGATTCTTTGCAATGTTATTGCTTTTATTTATGTATCAAATAAAATAATTTATCACTAGCGTCATTCGCTATTATCAGAACAAAACGCACTCAAATCAGTAAATCTTGTTCATCCAACCAACCAACCAACAACAATCCCAAAAATCATTGTAAAAATAATGCTCCTAAAATACTTTTTCGGATATATGTTAAACAAACAGAAATCATCAGCTACATGTTTTTACGAGTACGTATGTAAATATTTAATTTTATCTAATTTATTATTTATATATTTTCTATTTAATGATATCTAGAGTTGTGAAATTTGCACTCACCACTATCACACGACTTCCCTTTCAACTCGAGACGCAATTTTCTCTGTAATGCGATCCTCTCTTGCTCGGTATATATGTAGCCGGGGACATTAGCTAGATACTTGGTCCAGTAGATCATGCCTTCAACATTAATAGTGGGGTTGATGGACCAGAGGCCTTCGAGCATGGCCCGTGCGCTGTGCTCGAAGTACTCCGGCACATTGCTAAGACACGGAGTGTACACTCGGTCTAGCAGTATCTGACATATTTCACGGGTGTCGTCGACGTTTTTCCGGCATATGTTGTACCTGTGCGACAAAGAATATTGTCAGGCAGAATTATATCACTTTTTTAACTTGACCTATATAATCGTATGGGTATTTAACGTTATACAATTTTAATTTCAATTAGTGCCTTATCGCAATCCATATCTGATAAATTCGAGCTTCCTTTCTGACTGAAAAGTAGAGACTTAAATCTATCTTGTAGCCCAAGTGCAGATTCGTAAACTCTCTCCTTTGAGAATTTTATGGTGTTCTTACAGGATTCTTAGAAGTTAAAATTAATTAATACTACTTCGTAATTTTGAATATTAAGTGCGTACAGGATTCGACAAAAAGCTCAGTTTCACAGAGCAATCAGCAATCGCCTTTATACACCACTGCTCTTAGTATTTTTTGATCACTTCAGTCTGTATGTAATTATATAACTTAAAATGTTTGTAGCATTTTTTATTGTTATACCTATCAATATTTAGACCTATCATTTTATGTGATAAGCAGGAAAACGAGCAGGCGAGTCACCTGATGGTAAGTGATCACCGCCGCCAAGTGCCGTTAATATCACCAGACTGAGGTGTTACTAACGCGTTGCCTACCAGGAAGGAAGTAATAGACCCGCATATGCGCGGAAGAGGAATAAACAAGGGAAGCGGTATATTGCTAAAGTAACTGGGATCAATAACGACAGCAACTATCCGCAGGCTTAGGTGGATGGAGCTTTAAAATGAATAGTTGCATGGAGCTTGGAAATGTGTACTGAAAAATCACCTGTCCTCAACGCCGATAGCGTATCCAATGACAGCCCAAAAGTGGTTGTAAGCTTCCCAGTCCTCTTCGTGTCGTTGCCGTATACCAAAACTATCCGGTTTAAGAAGTGAGAAGGCAATGAAGCCGAATTGCGTGAGCGCCAGGTCCCGCTGGGAAACTATTCCATGGCCCTTCATTTGAGAGGCTACTCCTGCGCGAAAGTGTTTGCTTCTCACAATCATCAGAGACCTCCATGATCTAAAATACAATTATTATAAATAGATTTTTGATGCGGTCCAGATGTTCGAAAGGACAGGAATGCGTTTGTGGCCGTATGAGAACAGTCGTCAAAAGAAAATAAAGCAAAGGTAAACATAGTAACAATTGCTAAAAAAAGAAAAAACTAGTTGGAACTCTGTTTAAAAAGTAGATAATATCGATTGTTCTTCGGTTATTTTAGATAGATAGGTTAGTATGAGTATACCACCGATCCACCTGTTTTAAACTTAACAGTTTGCCTTCACTGTTGGTCCTTATTACCTTAATATAATTTTCGGGACAAAAACACGATTAAATATATTCACAGATAAAATAAAAGTGTTCTTGTTTAAAATTATGTTCAGTCTATAATTATAACACAATTAGGTTTTGGCGCGTTAGGGAAAAATAATAACAGTAATTTTTTGTGATGCGCGCGCACTCCGTGACTTAAAACCGGCACTCTGATGTTGACTAGTAAATTTTTTTTTCTATTTTTTTTTCTACGTCAATTTTATCTATGTACGCACGTAAACTTAGATAAAATTAATGCAATTTTAATAAAGTAGCTCGAAAGATAAAAATAAGAAAATATTCATATATTTAAAAATTGTTACGTGTTGAAGTATAACTTCTTACATGCGTATAAGTACACACACACACTTTTTTACCTTAAATATGTTAGTACTTTACAACGATCCCACCTGATGGTAAGTGAGGATGAAGTCTTCGATGGTAAAGCGCAGTAGAAGAATGTACTCTTGACTTAAAGACATTTACATTGTAAACGAATAGGAATACCGACGCGGCTAACTTATTCCAGTCCTTCGCTCTAAAGGTTATAAAAGATGAGGCGAAGCGTATCGTTCGTTTCGCGATTACTTACATGGTTCCAGGCTTCAGGTCATTTTCGAACCAAGATACTGTATTTAGCAGGGTTGATAAATATCTTTGGTACGCGGTGTATCTGGAATTTGACCGTCTGGTGCCGATAAGTATTCGAAGTATAGATGGTATAGCTAGTACTGCCACGAGTCCCAGCAACATCGACGTGGTAAACATGTAGCAATGGTCCCAGTAGAATTTACGTCCCCTGGAAATATAACATTAAAATAAATACAACCCAATAGCTAGGTAACGAATGATCTGGTGCAAAAAATAAATAGGACCCCAGCTAACAGTGACATCGTCACTGGAGACGGTATCTTTAATTTCAATAATTGTCGGATTTTTGTCAACAGGCTTCTCAGCCCTTACTAAGGTGGTATTACTATTTTTTAATAAGTTGCCATGATTAAAGGTGGTTTATTTATATTCTGAAAGTGGCAGTTTTTCACTAGGACGCTGATAGTTCGATGGTCTGGTTCCAACGGCACCCTGAGCTTGAGGGCTCCGGTGGAATGCACCATCTAAGCCTCTGGTAGCTACACCAATGATTCCACTACAAAAATACTTTATTCTTCATTAATTATTAATAACATCGCATGGGTCATGGGGACCTGGGTTAAAGGTTTGTGTTACGATAAATATAATTGGTTTCTTGTAGGAGACTGCGGTGGTAACGAGAAACCGCAATTGATTTTTAAAATGTTTTCATACCCTACAATACAATATCGGAAACAGTTTCAACTATTGTACTAATCTTAAAAAAAGGGTACGGACGCCGAAGTAATGCTATAAGAGTTAACCCTTAAAATAGGATATCATTAGTTATTTCTCACGTACCGATTGAATTTCTTTTCGTCATACCAATCTGGTATCCTCATTTCCATATCCTCGGGTTTAACATCATCAGAGGGTCTTTCTGTGGCTGTTTTTGTGAGCAAACCTTCTATGACATCCTCGACTGAAAATAACACCAATGTTAAAGTTCTTTCTTCCTTTATAAGTTTCTCTAATAATAGGAGACAATCTCAAAAGGCGAATAATTTGAACAATCTTAGTATTTTGTCCCTAAATATAATACGAAACAACCTTACTGATACTTGCTTATTTTTTATAAGTACATTGATTAAATAAATCAATATTTTTAGACAACTCACACACGGCCATCTGACCCCAAACTAAGCGTTAGCTTGCACTATGATGATCAGAAAACCT
>DWJZ01010327.1:0-10182 GCA_018249125.1 Asbolis capucinus
GGGGGGGGGGGGGGGGGGGGGGGGGGGGGGGGGGGGGGGGGGGGGGCTTTCTGGGGTAGGTGAAGTGGCAGCGGACTTAGCATAACTAAATCCTATAACTACCTACGGTAGTGACACTCAGAAAAACAGGACTGCTACCTATCATATTATTTTAATTATTTCGAAAATGAAATCATGTCTAATTTATTTAACCCAAAATACTCCTAATGTCCAATTATATATTTAAATTTTAATTGCGTTTGTACAATCTGAATCTCTTTCTATAATTAGGTACATCTGATGGTGTATTAAGCTGAATTGTTACAGTTATGGCTAAATCGCAGTCTCAACGGAATACGAGCACTTTAGTAAAGATTAACTTTAACTAGCCTTTACTTACATATACGTATTTGATAGTGGAACTCTCTGTACTTTATTTTCGCCTTTACATGAATATTTTATGTACATATTTAAAAGAAACAAGGCTTATTTCGTTTCCCCGATACCGATGTTCTCTTATAACATCTTTATTTACTCACGAGCAGTAACATCGTTAGAAATACGTTCTTTCACTTATCGAAAACATTGTGAAGGGGTGAGTTTTCTTTGGAAATACGCAATACACTAACATGAAAAAATGAAGTTTCCCCGCAGTTCATATAATATTAATCTTGACCTAACTGTAACCGTGAGACATCGCAGAAATATTTGTAGATATTGATGTCCTCTATAAAATTGTATTACATCACTTTGCTCTATTGTCAATAATACAAAGTGTGATGACGAGATGGGTACGGATCTATAAAGTTTTTCAAAATATGTACGAAGTTCGTCTAGAAAAATATAGGAATGTAATAAAAAAAAGAATTTTTCAAATTTGTTTCGGAGCCTAGCCTCCTCAAACAAACAAACAATCAAATATTTCCTCTTTATAATATTAGTATAAATTGATATTCAGAGGTGTTTGAAATAAACTCCACAACACTTAAGGTGCAATTTCGGAAGGCGCGACAAACGACAATTCCATTTCGGAGCCGTATGCTGTAACATTAATACTTTAATGTAACATTAATATTTAATTACCATATGGGTACGTGTTTACAGGTGCAGAAGCGGTAATAAATATATTTTTACGCCCTCCAATTAAGTCATTAAATCGGCAATTAAGCCGATTGCGAATCAAACGCCCCATTGCGCCATCGATCGATGAGATTAAACGCATTAGCATATCAAATATACAACTAAATGCCCCATTGTTATGTGCGATTATTTATTTTCCGCGCTGTTTTCAGAATCACATTCCCTTTTCAAATGTAACGGTCTCTTTGACAGCGTCAACTGTCACTGACGTCTGTCGTGGTTATTGACTTACGTCGAGTTGACGTTTCGTTTTAAAAAAATCACTACATTTTTAGTCTCTTGAATTAACGTTTCGTTGTTTTACAAATTGTACTATATTTGTATATTAAAACAAATCTACATATAATCTTATAAATTCATTTTGAAACATTTCATCTTTCATTTGGTTAATAGGTTATGTAATAATACCTACTGGACGTCCAAGACGAATTCTCCGAATATTACCGATGGTTGCCGATTGTTTCCGATTTAATTAATCTATTTGAGGAACCCCGTTCAATTGGAGCTTTCCACTAATTGAATCTCAAGGTTTCGACGAAGGCAACTAGTCATTGCCCGGGGCTTTGCATACGTTAACATTAATTTTACCCTAACAGGAATATAACGGTTTGTTTGTTATAAATTTACTAATAATTAGCATACGTTAACTGTTATATAAGTATCTAAGTAATGGGTTAACAGTATGAAATTATACATTTATCAATTTTAAACTTTACTCACTTTCGCCGGGTATATGTCACTATATTTATATTATTGTTCCTAATTATGAATTTTAAAGACTACAAAAAAGGGTCAACTTTTTAATTAAATTTTTCACTTTTGCAACGACATTATCGTATATTAGAATGGCCCGACATGCGATTATATCCCTTAATTGTCCAACCCACGATATTTTAGTAAAGAGAAAAAAAAACAATTATAATAAGTATTGTTTTTTTAGACATTACACAGAAACCTAACAAAAAGTTAAAAACTTTAAATTTTGATCTGCTCTCTAAGCCAAAGTTCGAAATCGGCAAAATCATGCTTTGTGGCAAACCACCCTCAAAACATCAAAGGAACTGTAACTTTACAAAACTTAATAAAACCCATTTTACGACCTTAAACTACTAACCGCCGCTTAAATGTAAATGCGTCCATTAATTTAATTTTCCACTTTTGCAACGATAAAATCGTACATTTCAATCGTCCGACACGCGATACTGTCTCTTTTATCGTCGAAATTTACATAATTGCCGCAATTGTACCACCTTCCTGTCTACTTTTATCGCTACTTTTAATTGCTTTTAGATATTTTGGATGTTCGTACAAAGCGGCCCGTAGCTGGATCAGGTAATACAGTTTTTTTATTATTTTATTTTAGATCAGATGCGATTTGAACCACACGTCAGTGTGGTTCCGTAGTTGTGCTGTTTAACTGTCGTATTCAGAAAGGTCACTGAATGAGTCTATGACTAATTAATATTAAATCCGTGCTTCGCTGAATTGTAATTTGTTAGCTGTGCCCTGCGGTTTCACATGCCTTAATGTGATGTGAATGATGCGAGCGCGACCGCCGTTTTGTTGCGGAGTTATTTTAAAAGTACGATATCTTCTAAGATATTTATTGAAATCAAGCGATGTGAAAAATTTATATGATCATAAAAAGTTGCAATTAGCTGTGCTTTGCGGTTTCACCTGCGTAAATTTAAGGAAAAAATGTCCACCTTGTTGTTCGACCATTGATTTAAAACGATATTATCTTCTAAGATACATATTTATTGAATTCAAACGACACCGCCGACAATTACTTTCAATTACTTTAAGATTTTCTTAAATTTTCTTGCACACCATGTCTTCACCCATCGATGGCCCACTACCGAGCACGGGTCTTTCCCCTTACTGAGGAGGACTAGAGGATACTCCATCACGTTGCTCCAATGTGGTGGAGGAAACTAGATCATATCGGACCATTATTATACACCCGTTTTGTTAATTATTGTACTAAGTAACGCCTCAACTAGTTAAACTTATTTAAGCGTGATATTTTTGCAAAGAAATTGCTAGAAAAACAATTTTAAATCATTAGGTTAATTTATTGAATCGGCGTTAGATATTTCAGTATGGGATTAAAAAGCCTAACCGTCTTTGGTCCAAAACAAGTCTCACAAGTCCAAAACGCACACAATCTCTATCATAACTTCAAATATATTTCTGGACTAGCAAAAAACGTGAAGCAATTTACATTTTCACATACGACCTGACTTCTTTGTGAACCAATCAAATTGTTGAGCGCATAAACTCCATTTCGTGTTGATGTTTTATTAGGCGCGTCCTGCGAGTGTGAAAAATCTGTCTCTACAAAGCAGGCTGTTATTAACTACGGGCAAACCTAATGCTTTTTGTGTTTTCTGATTCTGTGCGAGCGCAAATTAGTGTTTCACAGAGCCTTTGATAAAAGTCTATAAGTATCTGGTTATCACGTCTAAAATCTGACAGGCCGGTCGGTTTAGTGGTTAGTGAACCTGGCTCCCGAAGGTCGTGAGTTCTAGGCCCCAGGTCAAACTATTCAGTGACGAACAGAAATGCTTGTTCTGTGTGTCTGAGTATAAATATCTATATAAGTGTGTAGTTAAAAGATCTATGTATGTTTATCTTTGTTTAAAGATCTATGTATGCTTAGGTTTAGGTGGCCGTTTGTGAGTTGTCCTGAGATATTATTATTATTAATTAAATTTGTACATCCCTAGTAGTTTCCGACTTAAAAAAGTGTTCTTGGCTTGGTCATTTTTTTATTGGAAGCTGGTGTTTGCGTTGTGGTCTCATTTTATTTTAAGCGACATCGAACGAGCAGTTTTAGAGTTATTTTTCCGTTTAATATTTTTATTTTTCTTTTATATCGCATAACTTTTGACTGGGATGTTTGATTTTTATGATTGTTTATTTTTATTAAAAAAGGTAATTTCGTGTCATTTTAAGCGACATCGGACGGTGGTTTTTGTGTGATTACTTTTTTTATTATTAGTATTTTCTTCACAATACAATATTTCATGTTTTCACTTCTGTTGGCACTAGCGGAATTCCCCCTTTTTTATTTGTATTTTACATACACTAACATAAACTTATCTCAGAAATTGCTAATCCAATTTGGATGCATTTTCTCTGTTGCTTCAATTTTATATTCTTTTAATCGGAAGCCAAAAATATATGTCAATTTAACGAATTCCATTTACGGTCCTTAGCTTTATCTGAGCGAAACGAGAATTTCTTTCGACTACTTAGCAAAGAATAATAAATTTATATTATTCATGAACAAACTTTGCAATAACTGTATCTCAGAATAGTTCCTTCTCATCTCGGTTAATTATGCAAAATCTCATCTTTCGTCGACAATCGTTTAAATTGATATCTTGTTATCATATAAATTGAAAGATGTTGATCGATAATATCTTTATAAAATCAAAAATGATTTTTAAATATAAACTTTAAGATCTTCAAGTTAAGATCTATAGTGGCATGGTCAAATGAAATAGAAGAGTCGTGCGATTACAGTCTTTAATAAAATGTCTATACTCGGTGCAAATTCGCGCAATCTGGCGCAAATCTGGAATGTTTAATAACAAACCGTTGCCCAGCAACCTGTGATGATCAGGAGAATTAAACTTTTTGTTGTTTTATCAGTTGTTAACTCTTTTGAACTGTTACATTTTCAAAAACATATAATTTTACATCATGCTATTGACTTGGTGACAAATGCATAGTGTATTAAAAAATCTATTATAAAAGTATAAAACAAAATATATCAATAGGATGAAAGGTTGCTAACTTCTTCATTAAATTGAGCATGTCCGAGTACGAATTTTTTTTATGATGTGTGTTGTAATTTTTTTATAATTCTTTTAAGATTTATTTGTAGTTTGTATGTAGTTGTTCTTTGATCAATATTTAGTTTCATAATTCCTCCTCTCAACCCATCACGGCCTACTATTGAGCACGGATCTCTTCTCTGAATGAGAAGGTTAAGGTCATAGTCCACCACGCTGGCCAAGTGCGGATTAGCAGACTTCTTTGACGCAAAGACACCTTTGAGTTTTTGCAAGCTCCCCGGCATGCAGGTTTCCTCACGATGTTTTCCTTCACCGTTATAGCGAGTGACATTTAAATGCTTAAAACGCAGTAACTCCTAAAAGTCAGAAGTGCGCGCCCTGGGATTGGAACTCGGATAATCCGAGTAGGAGGCTGAATTCTTAACCACTACGCTATTATTTGATTCTTTTAAGAGAAATCTTCACCCTTCATTTAGTCCCCTCCAAGGCACGCTACACCACAGCAATCATTGCCATCACTCACAACTCATGGGACTAAAATACCTAACGTCCAAAATAAACGACAAAACAATTCACATTTATACCGAAACTAAACATTTGTGGCACCATAAAATACAACATTAGGGTTCGCCATTGAAGTTTGTCGATAAATTGCGAATATTGCTGATAGTCGTTAAATTACATCGACTTTGTCCCCTCGATATTAATGTAATAAATATAAATTAAAAACCATATGCATTCGTAGTCCGGTTTGTTTCGATCGAAAAAGTAAAGCAACAGCGGGCGCCGTCGTTAGGAGGATGGGTGAAAAATTCATGATGCTTCCGTGCCTCCGAGGGCACGTAAAGCTATCGGTCCCGGTCATTACATTTAGATGGCAATGGGTAAGCCATGTCTGAGGCCTTTGGGTAAAGAACTGGCTTAAAAACTTCCGGCAGTTTAGTTCGTCTTCACCAATCCGCATCTGAACAGCATGGTGGCGTATACACTTGACCTTCTCAGTATAAGGAAGTATCTTCGAACCTAATTTATACACTCGTATCTCGTACTAGGATTCTCTGTGTCACGAATGGCATGGATTCCACAAAATAAATTCCCTAAATCACCATATACTTAATATAAAATCAAATCATTGTGCTTATAATAATTCCCCTTCGTAAACTCTAAAGTTGTCCAACTTTTGGGGCAAGCGAAAAACTGGTCTTTCGACGAAGTTGGAGAGAAGATAAATGGATTCAAAAAGACTTACTGATAACAAGAAATAGGAAGGGTTTCGCATGTTGTTTCGAACGGGCGGTTGATAAATTATCGATGCTGATCAAAACGGACAGTATCATCTATATATCGTACTGAATAGTTTCGGATGGGTCTGCACTACCACATCGTAGATAATATGGTATATTTATTTATCGTACTGGATAGTTTTGTACGTTATTTTACTGACGAGTCTGCACTACCACATCGTTGGAAAGCACCGGGGTAGTGTAGACGCGTCCGCAGAGATTTTAATGTTGTATGTTATCACCGCCGTCCACCGCTACCGGCTGTCTGTCTGTCTTTCACATATACTCTGAAATGGTAGGAGATAGAGCACTGATATCTTCAACAATTCTGTTCAGAAAATGCCATTAAAGGTTTTGGTACCCAAATTATATCCGTTCGGACACATGGTTGATGCATAGCAACGCATGATAGAAGTATTGTACTTACGTGTTGAGTTCTAAGTCCAGTCTAAACTTATGATTGAACGCCTTGATGAGGAGTGATGTACGATGGAAGTGCTTTCCGGTCTGAAACAAAGGAAATATTTCGTCAGTGTTTGTTTGTGCACCACAGGGGACATATAGTTACTTGGTATGTTAGTAGTTTAGTATTTCGTCTATTCGATTTGCTTGGATTATATTATACTAGTTTCTTCCTGGAACTACGTCAGCGTAGTTACACCCTTTACTCCCCCCTTCCCCCTCTTTTTCCCTCCTCTTTCGCCCTCAACATTCAACACCACATCTAATGAAGATTCATAGAAAGTTCTATCATAATGATTCTTCAATAATGAAGAACTTCTACAGAAACCTTCATCCTTTGTAGCCTCTTAAAAGTAACCTATGTTTTTGTCAAGTGCTATTCTACCTCTGTATAAAGTCTTATCAAAATCGGTTCAGTAGTTTAGACGTGAAAAGGTAACAGATAGACAGGGTTACTTTCGAATTTATAATGTTAGCATAGGATATATACGGAGTAAAATTGGTTATGAAATATCCTTGACCTATTTATGGAACTTGTTTTCGCTATTAAGATTCCAGGGAGGCTGTAGGGAGTAAGTCGATCTATATCACTGGTTCTCAAAGTTGTCGAGACCCACGGTTCTTACAAGTCCACACGAGATTGATCGAGGTTCTAGGTTGGAGTGACAAAAACAAAAAAGATTCCTAAATACTACAATATCTTTACTGCATCATAGTGTCACAAAGATGGTTACATATTATTTTAAGTACCAGATATGATTCCTCTGTCGTGGCATTATTGCAATATGGACAGACCCATTTTTTTGCGATTTTAACTGTGCTATATTTCGTTGGAAATAGTCGTAAGTATTACATATAAAAAAAAGTTCTGGAGTATTTTGGAACCCAATTTAATTTTTTTTAAAGAATCTGGAAGATTATTTTTTTTAAAGAATCTGGCAGAAATGGCATAGTATAGCGTCCACCGAAAGCAGTACTTCTAATGTTCAGTAAAATTTCATTATTTTCTTTAAAACAACTCACAAATGGCCATTTGACCCCAAACGAAGCGTTAGCTTGTACTATGGTGATCAGACAACTGATAAACATACGAATATATACTTATAGATATGATAATTTTTTTAATATCCTGTCAGAGCGACCTGCTCTACACAGAATAGTTTGTCTTGGGTGGGGAATTCACGACCTCTGACTAAATAGTCAGGTTAACCAACCACTAGAACCAATGTACCAGTAGTTTGATTTTATTAGTATATGAGAAATAGTTTGGGAACCTCTGATCTACAATGTTAAGGGTGGGGCAGGCCGTCGGGTGAAAGGCTCGTTACGGTTTGTATATTATTAATAATGATTTATCCAATATATTAAGTACTGTACATACTCGGAGTGGTAAAGAAAAATAATTGGAACTTTTTACTGCGTTATCTACACTAATATTATAAAGAGGAAAAAATTTATTGTTTGTTTGTTTGAATAGAAAAGGCTCTGAAACTGCTGGACCGATTTAAAAAAATCTTTTACCATTAGAATCCTACATTATTCCTGATGAACATAAGCTATAAAATATTTTCAAAAAAGTTAGGGATCCGTATGAAAAATTCGATAATGTAACCCAACGTGTAAAAAATCCAAAAATAAGCGTCTATTTCGCGTACGCTGCGGAAATTATTGACAATAGAGCAACGTGATGTACTACAGTTTTATAGAGGATATCAATATCTGCGAATACATATGTCCGCGATACCGTATGTCTAACTCTTAGATTTATGTCACAAAAACTACTTTTTTTGGTAACTGTCTCTTCCGACGCGCAGCAATGGTAGTTTCTAGTGAAGTGAAGTACTATGGTGATCAGACAACTGATAAACATACATTTATTTTATATTAAGAGCACCGGGAGTTTTTTTCCGCCGGCTTTTTTTTTCTTCCGGCCTACTCTAACGTACATAGTCCTAAGTTTTTAGTATTTATAAAGCTGATGACAGATAGGTATTGTCTATCGAGACTTTAAGCTTCATCAAAGAATTCATATAAATATATATCTTTTTATATATTGTTACTAGATTTATAACTCAATTAGGGACTTTGTAATGTAAAATTTTGACTTTCGTTAAGTGAGCTTTTGGTTCCTAATACGAAATAAACAGTTTCTTTTCATTTTGATTTCGACAATTTTGGGCTCAGCTCTCATATCAAATCCGCAATGGAACAGCGTGGTTGATGCTGTAGGCCTCCTCAGTAAGAGGTGAGCTTCGTGCTCAGTAGTGGGCCAGCAATGGGGTGAAACTAACTACCCTTATTTAGAACAGAACAAACTGTACTAAACAAAATTGTATTCTGTGTTAAATTTATGAATTCAAATAAAATTTGCGTCGGTTTAGGGCCTTTGTTTGACTCCCCTTCCATCGCAAATGAATCTTAGTACGTGACCTCATGGGCGACAATGCGACAAATTGTCGCACGTTAGGTTATCATATGTTCGTAATTGTTCATGCCATCAGCGACACAGGACATGCGTACGAGCATGTTACTATATATTGGAGTAAAAATACACTTTAAATAATTTTATTACAATTAATAGTAGTAATATTTAGAAGTTGCAGAGGGCGTCTAGTGACTTGAGCATAGAAGTACATATATTAATACCTGAAGCAAAAACGAAACAACCTTTTTTTGAATATTATGCAGACGAAGGACTAGAAAATTTAGCACAATTAAAGTTTCCACGTAAAAACAGTGCAAAAAGATTATATTTAACAGAAAAACTGCATTGGAAACACATTTAATTACAAAAAAAAAATACAACACACTGTTCAGCGATTATATTGCTGTCAATCTATATACATATATAAAAAAGAATGTTTGTTTGTTGTGAGTTCGTCCTCTATAGATTATGAAATGGGAGGAGATAGAGTACTGATGTTCTTAGTAATTTTATTCAGAATTAGCTGGAAAAGGTTTTGGTGCTAATCGAACATTTACATGGTTGAAAAGTTGATGCGTAACAACGCGCGCCGGGTACAGCTAGTGAATATATATTATTAAAATGGATTATTCTTGAATTTCAATCACAGACAGGTTCTGTATACCCGGTGTAAATTCAATCCGGATTTTTTCTAAACTTGACGATTTTGTATGGTAAAAATTTCAGATCGACTTTGCAGTAATTAAGTAAAGTTTGCAATAATTAAGTAAGTTAAGTATTAGTAAAATTCGCAGCGACTTCTCGTCTTGTCTCGTCGCACGTGCGAATAGACCCTTATCTCCGCCCCTACCACGTTAGTTCAAGATTTTAATATGGAAGCGACAATTACCGATATAATTTAATGTTGGTGATTGGGAGGGCGCGAACGTGATATTAAAATTCTGTTATTGTTAATTATTTAGGGCCATTAAGTTTCCTTTGTGAAATTAAATGAAGGGTCTTCATTAAATGTTAATAAAAGTCAATAAGCAATTCATTATTAAGGTGAATAAACGCAACGTTTTGAAAATATTTTATTTTATATTCG
>DWJZ01010328.1:0-10182 GCA_018249125.1 Asbolis capucinus
AAACCCTTCTAAAGAAGTATGTACTTAACAACGTTCATTAATTTAACACACTAATTCATTAATTTAATTAAATACATGCACAAAATATACATATACACAGAAACACACATACAAAGGAACACAAACACATTTGCCGAAAATAACTGTACGATACATTAGTTAACTTTCTCATTTTAAGTGACTTGTACTGTTATGTATTGTCTTATGAGAAATAAACATTCTTTAAACCGAAACAACAAAAATCCAACTGCCAAAAATAAGTAACTACTAAAAAATATCATATTTGTTTTTAACGTATTTTTGATCTCTATAGAAGGCCATATTGGATTTAAGGGTGATGTGAAGAAGTATCGACCTTATTGTGTTCTTTATAAGGGCGTTACTTTTATGAGATACTTCAATGAGTTCAACCGTTACTGTTTTCCGTCGTCGATATGAACAACTTAATAATATGTACTCATAGTTTCACAGAGCTTCACTGCCAATCAAAATTATAGACTTTATACGTCACCATTAAGCTAGGATGTCCCCTTATACCTTAGTCCATCCATGTCGTTAACATCCGGCCCGAACGTCATGCTGCTCCGCGTCTTTCTTTATCCGTACAGCAAACGAATGGAATAACCTGCCAGCGTCGGTGTTTTCGCGCTCGCGTATCATGTAGGAGTCTTCAAGAGAAGAGTGAATAGGCGCCCATCATCTTACACATCACCGCCTACCATCACTTACCATCAGAAGGGATCTGTGTCAAGCATTCACTAATCCGAGGTAAAAACAGGCCTAGTGCAGCACGCAGCATGTGGATTGGCAATTTGCCTAATAATCATATAGTATAGAGAATAAAAATGTTGGATAATTCAACATTTCTTTTCTCAGAAGAATACCCTGAAGGTATAAAAGATATCTTCTTAGAAAGGTAATTTCTCAATAGATGATCAATCAGAAAAGTAGGTTTTCATACCAATATCCAATTCTCAGAAAATTTCATTCGTTTTTTGTTGATTTTTACAAGATTTCATATTTTTAGATTTCTCATTTTCTATGAATATTTTTGATTCCCAGGAAATCTTATCTTAAATGTGTGTTGATATAAAAACATGGTTGGCTATCGAACCCAGCCTCGCCACGCAATACACGCCACGACCTCCAGCTTGGCAGTCTAAATTAGTAACCACGAGACCAGCATATTATTCAACTTCAACTAGTATATAGCCGTAAGTCGTGAGCTCAGCTGTCATTGGTCGTATTAGCGTAGCTTGTGCTGGCGCTTTCCCCGATTGGTGATACGTCGTCTATTGGAAGAACGCGCCTGTCGTGAAAGTCGTCTATTTATATATCCATGTGTATATCACCTTGGGGTAAAAATGTCGTAAAAGCCATTTACTTTACAGGACGAGCAAAAAGTAAAATTAAAATAAATATGTTAATTAATATTTTTTTCATTATTTATTATGATGCTATTAAGTTAACATAGTTATTTTTTGATGCTCTTTGCTATGGAAAACCTTATTTGCTTGTCAGTATATTTGCTTAGAAGTTAGCATGGACTTACGACCTATTTTTTAAATGCTTTAAACAATTAATCTATAGAGCGAAAAATTCTGAATAAGACTGCTGCGTTCATTACTCATTTTCATTAAATTGGTTTATACGACCTTATTACTCCAAGGTGTCGATGTCTCCTAATATGTGTCACTGGTAAAACTAGTACATCACCCCCAGCTTTGCCTACAATTCGTGACGTTTTCTACAACAAAGTAATCGTTACGTATGTATTAAGAAAATCCGCTTGAAATACGTGCGGTTCATAAAAGAGGCAAGCGACAAAGTTTCACTGCACCATATCTACAGAGTTAGTTTAAGTTGTTGAGATGTAAAGTGTTCCGTTGTCCTCCGCTCATTGTACTGTAACTTGGGGTGTGATAGCGTAGCCTAACTTTGGTCTGTTCTAGACTAGCAGCTAAAATAATACGTATTTATGTTTGGTTGGCCTTACTCGGTTGTCACCTAGTGTGGCTATCTTGAACCACGATTCGAAAAGAATGTTTATTGTACAATCTTGTCAACTTGTCAAGTTTGTATGTATGTCTACTGTATGTTGTTTCTATGGTTGTATGCATTCAATAAGCAGTGACAGGCCGGTTGGTCTAGTGGTTAGCGAACCTGACTACTACACTGGAGGTCGTGGGTTCGATTCCCACCCAGGTCAAACTTTTCTGTGATGAACAGGGATGTTTGTTCTGTGTGTCTGGGTGTGTAATAGAAATATCTATTTAAGTTTGTATTTACAAGTATACATGTACATATGTATGTTTATCAGTTATCTGATCATCATAGCACAAGCTAAAGCTAAGTTTGGGGTCAGATGGCCGTGTGTGAGTTGTCCAAAGATATTTATTTATTTTTTTATATTTATTTATGTGTTGGTTATTTGAAACGAACTAAACAAAACACAAGTCCACAATTCAACTGAACTGGTGTGTCGAGACACATATTTGTCGCTGAGCCGACATCTAGTAGTCAATTGATCGAAGAAATTTTGGTCCAAATATCACGATACAATTTTTGTTAAATATGATAGTATAATAAAAGTTAAGGGCCATAAAACGTAAGGTTGTCTGAAAGGCGAATGTCAGCACATTCAATAACGATTGGGCGAGGTAAATATTTGCTAGACTCACATTTTGAAACTTAATCTCATAAAATGTAACCAGCTCGTTGGATTTGATCACAGATGTTATTATTACAAGATTTTTAACTCGACGCATCGTAGACTGTATATTATGCGATTTTATTTCGTTCACAATGTGAGAGGTACGAGGTAAAATTATACAGAATAGTTTGTAATAAGTTTCATTAAATATTTAAAACACCCAGTAACTGGTTAACCGTTGAGGAATTCCCATTTTGGAGTAAATTTGGATCAAAGTATCAGGTGATGCTTATCATAAAAATGAATTGTTTTCAGGAAGGAAACTTTATCCAAAATGTCAGCTCCGTAGTATATGAAGAAATAGGTCTAATAACGCTTGCAAGATTTGACTTGAACAAAGCTACAAACTAATATACAAACATACACAGCAAGCGAAATAACAGCTTGTTAAAAATTATATTGTATTTATTGCAACTTTTTCTTCAACCATATATTATATCATTTATGAAAATGATTATTTTATTAGCATTTAATTCAAGTATTGCACTATGTTAATAATCTTTCTGACCAGTAAATAAAAATGTATGAAAAAGAAAATTCGTATATATTTTTTTAATATCATTGGTATGTATCAAAGAAAATCCCTTGAGATGCTTCGTCGAAAATTTCCCGCAGATCAAGAAAAAGTGTAGCATACAAAATATGAAATTACATAATAATGTAGTTACACACACACACATACTACACAGTGATAGCCTAACGGTTTCTACAATGGGTTCTGAAACGGGAGGTTCTAGCTACAAAACGCACACCATTTTTTTTATATTCAATAAATTGTGCTTGACCACCCGCCTGATGGTAAGCATCGGTCTAGGTGGTAAAGCACTAATTTAGCAAAAGCCTATTCATACTTGATTTGAAGACATTTACATTGTAATCGAACGGAAATTGACGCGGGTAGCTTGTTCCAGTCCTTGCCGGTACGCGTAACAGAAGCCGCAAGCGAGACGTTCGTACTGGTGAAATGTCCACGACGAAGTGATACCGCCGTGCGACGGGTCCGATGATGGAACTTTTTTTTCTTAATTTTCAGTGCGTATTACAAATTCGTTATCACCTGTTTCGGTGAAGAAAAACGATTGAAAATTCCTGAAAGTTCTCCATAAAGTTCTCAAAGGTGTAAAGTCTACCAAATTTTATTTTGAAAATTGAAAGTGCTGGATTCGAATTCGCTTCCTCACGTTACCAGTAACTTATCCTAGTAATAGGATTCTGTAGCAGTGGAGCGGCGTGGTGGAGTATGCTCTAGCTCCTTAGTCACTAAAGGGGACTCGTGCTTATCATTATCATCTGAACCCACCACGGCCCACTATTGAGCAGGGGTCTCTTCTTTGAATAAGAAGGTTAAGGCCGAGGACCACCACGCTGGCCAAGTTCGGATTGGCAGACTTCACAGACCTTTGAGTTTTGCAAACTCCACGGTATGCAGGTTTCCTCACGATGTTTTCGTTCACCGTTATAGCGAGTGACATTTAAATGCTTTAAACGCACATACTACTACTAAAAGTCAGAATTCGGGATTCGAACCCGGATCCTGGAGTAGGAGGCCGAATTATTAACCATTAGGCTAATGAGACCTGCGCCTTTACTCAATATAGTTTGAATATAAATTTAATTTTGAAATAAATATAAAAGCTTAGAATCTAATTAAAATCTTACCTGTGGAGTTTCATAATTAAATTGTTATGTTACCATAGATTATGTAACGCTTGTGTAACCTATGACGTAAATTGGAAGCCAAGATTTATTTTTAAAAGGTTACGCTTTCGCTGATGTATGGATGGATGGATTTTGTAAAGCCTTCACGCAAAATCTACACAACGGAATTGAATGGAATTTGTCACACGGATAGTTTTTAGTGTGGAATAATACATAGAGTACTTATAGCACGAAACACAATTTTTTTTGCCACTAGCGGTCACCCATTGTCCTACAAACCGTGTCCGGTTAAGCTGCAGTTGGCTTGCCTCGTTCATTTTTAATTTATTTATTCTATGTAGTTGGTTAATTTAAGGTCAACATATTTTTTTTCTTCCTTTCTATGTATCGATGTAACCCGCTACAGGGTTCGGCAACCCGCGGCCGGCGGCTTACGGGCCACATGCAGCCCATATGCCGGTGTAATACCCACCCATCCCGTTTACACGACGCAAATTGGTCTTGTGCCCCTCCCCATGACGACACAAGCGGCCTGCACCAATATCCTTACACAATTTATAGCCGTTATATAAGAAAAGGTTGCCGACCCATGACCTAAGATATAAAATTGAAATTGAATTAACTATATGTCTGCGTTACCCCAGGAAATTAGTTTTGTATTTTGGCGCCTCGGTTGAGTGACGTTGTGCCGTTATTAAATTCCGTTTCATTTTAACAAGCATTTCACTCCCAACGTAATATTATAATAATATTATTTGTTGACGTATTACACCTGGAATTACAGTGAAATACTTTGTGTATGTATGTTTAGAAATTGATTTTTTCAACGATAATGCATGGTGTCCATATATATACATACATGCACTATGTAGCTTAGTCGGAGACTTTGTCTACAAAGCAAGGGATTCCCGATTTGATTCTCGACTGAGGCAGAGTTTTTTTTAAAAGCAAGCTAACGAACGGACACGTCGAGTCGTTTGGTGGCTGATTCAGGAAATAAGATATTAGCCGTATTGGGACGTCTAGCCGTATTGAGGCGGCTGAGAAACAAACCCCAATCCCATGCTTGCCAGCCAGGGTGTCGTAAAAGGTGTACCAAAGTCAGCCGCTGGTGGTAGGGCTTCGCGGAAGGATTATATTTTTGTGAAGTCTGTCGGACTGGCTACCACAATCTTGCAGAATCAGCCACCAAACGATTCGTAGTGTCCGCTGCGGGCTTGAGAGCCAGTTCTCTTTTTCTCCCTGTCCTTCAGTCATCCTTCCCATTCTTCTTTTATCATCCTCCTGAAGTGTTATGTTCTTTGTGAATCTGGGGTCAGTTGCTGTCATTATTGATCCCAGTTGCATTAGCAATTAACGCGTATGCAGGTCTATTACTTACTTTCTGGAAGGCAACGCATTAGTAACACCTCAGACTGGGGGTTATTAACGTCCATGGGCGGCGATATTCCATAATAAGGTGACCCATCAGCTCGTTTGTCTGCTTATCTCATTAAAAATAGGGTGGTAGCCAACCAGGAGAGCTTCACAAAAAGATGATATCACCGTAAGATAAGAGTTGGTATTCTAAATGCCACTGCCAAGCTATAAGCTGTACATCAAATTCACATTAACTCATATCAACATACTCATATTAATTTGACAAAATTATACATAGAAGTCACACAAGATCAAACAACTACATATAAAAGTATCAGAAGAACAACAAAATGTATAAAAGTAACAGAAGAACAAAAAACTGCGCATGAAAGAAACACAAGAACAAAAAATGGTACATTAACGTAACAGAATAACAGAAAACTGCACATAAAAGAAATAGAGGAACAGAAAACTATACATGAAAGTAACAGAAGAACTGAAAATTATACATAAAAGCACAACAAGAACAAAAATGCACAAAAAAGAAACAAAACAACAGAAAATTTTACATAAAAGTAACATTAGTTAAGTAGCCCTTGTGATGGAATACAAAATAAGATTACAGTTAGAAAGGGTACGACGTAAGAGCCTGAAGGATTTAATTGAAAATGAGATTAGACCACGAGCTGGGCGTTAAAGATTAAATTTTGCCAGTACCATCCTAACTAAATTACTTTAATTAATATCAATAAAATTTAAATAAAAACTATATCCATAACTTTCATTATCTATGTATGTGGCGATGTTAAATTATATTTTTACAAGCTGTTTTTTAACTTGCAGTGTATGTTTGTATATTAGTTAGAATATTTGTTTGTAACTGGTCAAATCTTGCGAGCTTAATTAGAGTAAAAATCTGTAATTCAAGCAATTTAATTTACAGCTCAGCAGTGAAAGAAGAAGTGGGTCTAGTTAAACTTGCAAGATTTGACCCTAACAATTAATAAACAAATATACAAATACACTAACATACAAATATACAAACATACAATGCAAGTTGAACAAAGGCTTGTAAAAAGAAGACAATCTGTAAATAAACTCTTTTTAAGTCGGTTGAAAATAATATTCTTAAAAGAAGTTGTAGAAAGAACCTAATACGCCCTCATGGGATAAAAATGTGCCATTGCCATCGGATCTTGACAGGTGTAGGTACAAATTTTCAGACAAACTGGTGGGTAGAAAGTGGGTTATATTTAAGTGGTATGATTCCCATTGCATAGTAGTGCATAAAAAAAAAGCCCTCCCGTTACAGAAGCCAATGTTCAAACCACTAGGCTATAAAATCACAAGTAATTAGTACTGAATATTATCGAATATTAGTACTGAAACTTTATCATAAGCACTGACTGTAAATTTATTGTCCTGTGGGTGTAGGTTTCCAAACATTCTGTCGAAACAAACTTGGCATACGGAAAGACATTAATGTATTACAGAAATACTAGCTGACCCGGCAAACGTTGTTTTGCCCTATAAATTGTTCCTAGGTCATTTTAATCGAAATAGAGTGAAAAATAATTCACAAAACAGACGATAATTTATGAGCTATCGAGGGGGATAAAAAATGATTAGATTTCTAAAATGGCTTAAAAATAGGGGATGGTAATAGAAGGGTAAAAATTTAGGGTTGTAATTTTTATGCCACATTAAAAAAAATACAAATTTACCCAAAAAATTTAATTTAAATGTGGTGGGACAACCCTTATCACTTACGTACAGTGCCGAAAGTTTTTATGTCACCAGAAGGACTCCCTAATTGGTATCTAACACTAGGAATCTATAAGGCCGTTATGTTCCCTGTAAGGCACGTAAGTGCTCCAAAATTTTTTTCCTACAGTCACCTATCTACCGACCGTTGATGCTTGACTAAGTTTATAACTTAAAAAAGATAAAATCTGCTGGGCTGAACGCCACCTCCGTATCTTACATCTAATACTAGGAACCGCCAGCGGCTTCGAACGCGTAATATGTTGATAAAAAGTATCCTTTTTTATTCCGGGGTATAATCTATCCCTGTGCCAAATTTCATTCAGATCCGTTCAGTAGTTGCATGAAGGAGTAACAAACAGCTATCCTTACAAACTTTCGCATTTATAATAATACTAGGATATGAGAACATTAAGTTGTTAGAGAATTTCGTTCGTAAATTCGGTCGCAAATTTCGTTCATCTGATCGTTTCAGTAGTTTTTGCGTAAAGGAGTAACAAATGTCCATACTCACAAACTTTCGCATTTATAATATTACTAGGATATAAAGGAATTAAGACAATTTCGTTCGTAAACGTCCAAGGAATGGATCCGCAATCGAAATCTTTCCGCTAACCAATTTCCTCCTTGTAAGAGAGAGAGGGAGAGAGACGTCGAAGCTATTTGCACAATCGGAAAATATTTGTCTTCGACCCTTTGCGGTATTGTCCTTGTATACAGAAATATATATTTTTTTAAGGACTGGGAGTTTTGACAAGTATATTCCCTCAGTCAATATAAAAGTTTTTTCTTTACTTTGACCCATAAATAAGTAATTTTTTTCAAATATTTTCGACCACTGAAGGGTTCTTCCATCTTATATACAAGAAAAGATAATATTAAATTGATATTCAAATATTACCACCAAAATATGAGAATAAAGCTCTATATTAAGTTATCGACTTCGCAGTTACAAGAATTAAGATCTGTGTGCAAAGTTCTGTTGATGTTAAATGCTAAACTTCACGACACACGACACTAACGATATGGAACGATATGACCTTAATATTAGATGGAAAAGACTAGACAGAAAGTTGACAGATTTATTTGTCATTAGTGTCAAGTGTCACCTGTCAAGAGTTTCTCCCCGGTATCGCAGTCTTGCCGTGACTATGCAACTGATTCGTAATTTCACGAACGCTTTCAAATGTACTACCAAAACACGTGCTTTATTAAAATAAAAAAAACTGGCTTTAAATGAATAGAGCCAATATACAAAGAAACACATAAAAAATCTTAACAATATACTTAACCATTGAGGTGAACCCCGTGTCTGAAGCCAATCCTGAACGTTGTATCAGGTCATGCTTATCATAAAACTGCATTCATCACGTCGGAAGATATATACAAAATTTCAGTTCCGCAGTGTAAGAGGAAGTTGGTCTAATTAGGCTTGCAAGATTTGAGCCGAAAACTAAACAAACAATACGAAAACATACATAGAAAGTTAAATAAAAGCTTGTAATAAAAAAGATAATTCCATTTAAAGAATTCCATGTACAGTCCTTGCTATTTAGAAGCGAAATGAACGCAGGCACTCGTTCTAGAATAAATTTAAAGTCCTGTTTTGTTGGGACCCGACCTATTCAATATTCATTATCCATGACAAGGGTTTTCACAGATATAGCTGTATAGTTTGTCCAAACGGTTTATGGAATCTGGGCGTGTGATACCAGTTTATTGGCTTATATTAATGGTAAGGATTTTTTTTACCATAAATGAGTTAGCGCTATTTTTTACCATAAATAAGTTTACTACGATCCCACTTGATGGTAAGTGACGATGAAGTCTTTGATGGTAAAATGCACTAATTTAGTAGATGCCTATTCATACTTCACTTGAAGATATTTACAATGTAATCGAACGGGAACACCGACACGGGTAACCTATTCCAGTCCTTCGCGGTACGAGTGATAAAAGACGAGGCGAAGCGCGTCGATCGTACTGGCGGGATGTTAACGACGAAGGGATGGATACCCGCCGTGTGTCGGCTCGTTAGATGATGAAATGGAGATAGGGGAATAAAATCTTGCAATTCCTGTGCACACTCTCCAAAGTGTATCCTGTAAAAGAAAGTGAAGCGGTAGTTTCTGAAGTTACAAAGAATTTTAGCATCGTCGCTTTGTTAGTTGCTTTTGTTATGCGAGGTTCCTGGGTTCGATTTCTGGGTCGCACGCATATGAAGCGTTTTGTCGCTTTTCCCTTGACATCTCCTATCCCAAGCTGTTACAGTTAAGTCACAATAACTACTATCATTTTGGTAACTGGTTTTTCCAAAGCAAAGCGAGGGCAGTTTCTAGTACATAAAAAGGCCTTGTAATACATGGTTTGTCCATACGACACACCTGTACACTTTCAGTCCATAAAGTCATGATAATAAATTATTATAAATGTGTTGACCACAAAATATACGGTGGTTCGGAAAACGGAAATGAATTAATGGAATGTAACGGAATGAATTTGTTTCTAAGGCACAAAAATTTATGAATATTATAATAACTTTCTCAGAATATTTGAAAGGTTGGTCCGGTGGTTAGTGAACCTGACTGTTACATCGAAGGTCGTGGGTTCGATTCCCACCCAGGTCAACCTTTTCTGTGATGAGCAGGAATGTTTGTTCTGTGTGTCTGGGTGTGTAATAGAAATAT
>DWJZ01010329.1:0-10181 GCA_018249125.1 Asbolis capucinus
ATTCGAGATCACACTATTCCATGAGTCGGGTGGCTGCGCGGTGGGGTTGGTAAAATTGTAAACCTACATCTGTAGGTTCGAGTACCTTTTGAAATTACCTAATTCGTACACGAATCATTACAATAACTTTCTCGAAAAAACAACAAGGCCTGACCGTCTTGCTGGAATCAGCCGGAAAACAATTCGTTTATTCCGGTTGGAGGTCGGGAGACAAATCGTTTTCTTCGGCCGACAACATGGCGGCCATGGCTTTGGTTTTTCTGATATCTCCCGGTCACCGACTGATCGTTTGTCAGCTATTTCTATAAAAAGCTACACGAGCTGAGTGCCAATTTTTCAAATTATTATTATTAGAGTCGCTCTCCAAATAATGATATAAGGTTGAAGGATACATACAGCCATAAATTATGTACATGTAGTGCAGTCAGTGCTGCTGATAAATTTATCACTGCCATTCGGGCACTGTGGTAGCACCGAGGCTTTAAGGCTGAAAAACGAAGTCCCTGACTGAAATAAAGGAGACAGTAAAATATAAAAAGCGGTTTAACGTTCAATCAAACAGTAATAGGGTCTACTTCCTAGTGACTAGTGTCTAGGAGACCCCGGATGCACAAATAATGTACTGTTGCAAGTATAAAGAACAAAGAATGACTAAAAGATAGGAAGAAAGAATAAATACATAGCTCTCCGCTTCTGACTACACAATAGTTGGCCTGGACAACTGTTGTACGAACGACACGACGCACCCCGGGCATCCATCCTGACACTGTGGGTATCCTACCGCTACGGACGACACGCTTTGCCTCGTCCTTTGTAGCGCGTACCGCGAAGGACTGGAATAAATTACCAGTATCTGTCTTTCCGCTCGAGTATAATGTGGGTGTCTTCAAGATGAGAGTGAATAGGCTTTTCCTAAGTTAAGGCGCGTTACCATCTAGGAGTACATCGCCACTTACCATCAGGTGGAATAGTAGTGAAGCATTAACTTGAAATGCATGAAAAAATGCATGAAATGTAAAAAAAAAACCACTTGTTACATTATTTGTCCCATCATATGACAAATTTCACTTCCTTTTAATTAATTCGTCAAATTCCTGCCGCATAAAATTTGTTTTCGTATTAATACCGTCGAGCTATTATAAATCCTTGAGTTGTATAATATTTTAGTAGTCTGTGAGTTGTACAGCGGTGGGTGTAATACGCCGTGGAATGCAATTACGGGTGAAACGAGCTCGCTGCCGGAATAACCTAATAATGAACACAGCGGCACCGCAGCGGCAATCTCATTGTCATGTTACTAATATTTTCAACAAACTTTCTTTAACGTTCGAGTGCTCTGTAACCTGTTATTACTTGTACAAGTATATTGCTTTTTCAGCCATTTAGAACAAAGAAGAAAATTGCTTCAGCCGATGATGCGGTCAGATAAGCGTTTGGCCGATGTCCCTTAAAAATGGGGAGTTTGTGAACCCTATATTTGCGAATAAAAACATTATTTCTGAAATTACTCTTAATAAAAAAATGCTGATTTCATTACACAACAAGCGCTATTATGTTAATAAACTACACACACTCATTCTTCCCATCATTATCGTCGTCACAACCCATCACGGCCCACTGATATTTAAATTTTTAAAACGCACAAAACTTTTTTCTTTACTTATAAATAAATAAATATCTGAGGACAATTCACACACGCAACAAAATGCACACATCGCAACCACTCACTATTCTGACTCTAAACTAAGCGTAAGCTTGTACTATGGTGATCAGACAACTGATAGACATACATATATATTTTACAATACATACTTATGTACATTGATATTTTTACACCCAAACACACAGAACAAACATTCCAGTTCATCACAGACCTGGGCGGAAATCGAAACCGCGACCTTTGCTGCAGCAGTCAGGTTCACTAACCACTAGACCAACCAGTCTGTTTAACTATTTATATTATACATATCAAACCCACACATGATAACAGCGAACATTTATTTACTTACATTTATTTTTTTACAAACTTTGGCAAACCCTAGGTCTCGAGCAACTCTTCGTTGGCACTTAAAGTTAAAGTAAAACTTGTCTTTGTCATTAAATGGGTTGGTCATTAAATCTAAAACTCAAGACCCGGATGAGATGTTAATACATTCGTGGGTAACTACCCAGAAACTTCTGGACCACTCAAAGGCCTCTCACAAAGCTTGACGACTCTTATTTAACGGTTACAATTGCGATCTGTGTTTTAAAGTACTCTCCGACCAGTGCTCAAGAAAATGTTCCCATCGGTCACTTTCCTGCACTTAGCGCCTTTGAGTCACCTAAATGTTATTCAACTGGTCTTACCACTTACAACGAACATAAGTAAGCAGTGAGCCGCTTTAGCGCACACTACAATTGTTTACTTATGTAATGGTTTGCAAATATTGACTTCACGGGCCACTGAAAGTGTTACATTGAGTCTCAAGAGATTATCTCCAGTAAAAGTGTTTCATTAACACTCGAGATTATCGTCTGTAGTAGAGTACCTACTTGGGTATCCTTCGCAGACTGCAGCTGTCATTGTTCTGAAGGGAATGTGATGTGATTGTCGGACTAATCCCGCAAATGTAATGGCTTATTCAGAAATGAACAGACTGATTCGAGGACGCTTAGTGGAGCTCGGATAATGACGCTGAGCTCTTAAGCCTTAGGGTTATTCTGCTGAGACGATTTAGCATATTATGTATCTCTTTTTGGTAGACAATAAGCTTGTCGTTGAACTAGAGCACGGGTTTTGCAAAGCTATTTTACGAAATTAGGAGCTTAAAAAATTGGCATTTAATTTTTTTTCTTTCGTAATACTTAATTCTAGTCTGTGGACTGTAGAGATATTATTTTTTCAAATATTTAAAACATTCTTGTCTCATGATGAAAGAGACATTGTCTCAGTATATTACAGCGGACGCAAATAGTTTAGGGTAGTAGAATGAAGCTGGAATAGATAACTGAAGCTATTAAATTTCGTCGACCGCAATCTCAATAGACTGCTCCAATACAACGGTCTATTACACTGCTCGATGACTTCATTACGCTTTTCTATAGATATTTCATAGACAGGTGCGTGGTCATGAAGTGTTGGTATACCGACAATTACGGACCTTATATATGTAAATATTACATAACTAATAGGTTTTTATTGTCAATTACTATTTTGACCCCTAAAGATATATTTTTAGGTAATGTTTTTGTGAGACCTTTTGAGAACCTTTTGTTACAGTCATTCTTTCTAAAGTTATTCAAAATTTTGTAGACTTGTTTTATGGAGTCATTTTAGATAAATATAAAAATTTCTGGAAATGAATTGATTTTCAGTAATTCTGTGATATGATTTCAAACATATATATTTTATTTATTGAGGTTATTTGTTCTACTAGCTAATGAATATCATTACTCATTAATTTATGACTCGGAACACAGCTTTATCTAAGAGTATTCAACAGCAGTCAGCCAGTATAGTGAGCAGCCCGCGTGGCCAGCCGGTGATAGCCAGTGCTGCTATCTGTGTATATCTATACTAATAATGAAACTGCAACGGGGTCAATTCATTGCATTAGGTATTTTTTGAAAATTTTGATGCAGGGAGAATTTGTTATCGATCTGATTAGATCATATGTTTTATCCTAGGAAATGGCTTAGTTCCCACAGGAAAACAAGTTGAAATTAGTATGGCAAATTAGTTTAATTAGTATGGCAACCTTAGCATTTATTTATTTCCTTTATTTATTTATTCATCGTTATTGTTATTACGGCTTAAATATGTTCTATGATTGAAATTAAGGATATGAAATAGTTCTATGTTTATGTTCAATAAGTATGTAGGTACTATTCTGTTATGGCACTCAGACTGCGAGGCACATTCCATCGAACAAGTTTGGGTTTTTGATGAGTAAACATTAACACCAAATTTCTGCAGTGCAATATCACTGAGGATGTATACCATGTGTCGACGGAATGTGCCCGGAATGACACGCGTACGAAGGAATTGTTTAGAGAGCATCAACTTTTATATTTCTGTGATGTCGGATCGTGCAACAGTGTTTGGCGGAGCCGCTTGGAGAAGCTGCACTGTTTCAATTAGCTAAGTTAGTTGTATCAGGTGAGGGAAACACATGTGTAATACGGCCACAGAGCGACATTGTCGTCATTCGGCACAGCTCTTTAAATAAAGAGAAATAAAAGACAAATGAAAGCGGTCACAGCTAAATACTAGGTGATACTGACCATCATAAGTCCTCCGAGGATGATGTCACCCTCCACGACGGCGGCCAGCTTGGGAGGCCACGCGCTCTCATTGTCCGCCTTCTTCTTGGCGGCGACCCGCGGCTCCCGGCGACTTGACGCCCTGTCAGTTGACTTCTTGCCGGCCGACGCTCGGCCGCTAGATACCTTCCTGGTTGCTGAGGGAGCTGAGTCCATCGCTCGATCCTTAGAGGACGTCCGAGTTGAAGATTTTCGTTTTCCCGACGCGCCCTGTCTCACTTTTACTTGAGTTTTAGAGTAAGTTCTGCTCTGCGTTTTATTGACTGGACTTATCGTTGTCCTTGTTAATACTGAAGTGGGCAAAATTAAACCCAGGTTCTGATTTTCGGCATCAAATAATACGTTCTTCGGAATCTTTTTTCCTTGACTGACTTCTAAAAGATAAGCATCAGTGATATCGGGATCGGGATCTTGAAGTGAGTTGGTCAGATGAGGAGCTACGGTGTAGTTGGTGTAAGGGGTCGGGGGAGAGCTGGAGCCGGCGACCAGGCGACCAGCATCGTGCAGCCAGGAGGTAGTTGGTGCGACGCGACGCTCAGGGCTACCTTTGGGCTTCTTCTTGAACATCTTCGCGATATCGAATGTTCCGATGAGAGGGAGCGACTCGCGCGGCCGGCGGCCCCGACCACTCGCATCTATCAGAGGATTACGTGTGTCCAATGAGTCTAAATAATATTGGGCTTGAAGCGACGTGTTTAACGACGCTGGTGTGGACAGTGACAGTGATGTCAACGGAGACGAGATCGGAGATGAAACCGATGGGGTCGGTGAAGGTGGTGCTAGCGACGTTGGCGATGTCGGCCGTGTCAGCGATGTCGTTGATAACGGCGGTGTCGGCGGCAAGCTGCCGGTGGTCAGCGCCAGCAGCAGCAGCAGGGCCGCGACTCGCCTCATGCCTCTCACAGCGCACTCCTCATAACTCACTCTATGTCCTCCCTATACCTGTCAGCGGATGCCTCCTCTCTATATTGCAAGACTTGTCCTACATACGTATAGAACACCATACTTTCTATCGTCTAAAGTAAGTTTGTGGAACTTTGCACTCACGTTACTCGCTTGCACTTGGACAATAATGATTAGACAAAGTTAATTTATTATATACAAGCAGAAGGTAACTGTTCGTTCAGATTAATATAAAAATGAGTAATATATAGATTAGTAGATCATAACAATAAAATCAGGTACATTTTACTTATATCCTGTTTTCTTTTGATTATTTATTAAACAAATATGAGAGCAGGCCTAAACATCTTTTGTACATGAAATATCACTGAACGTCATTCAATTTTGAAGGTCTGAAAATGATTCGTTATCTCGCAAAGTACCGTCGCGTAGTTGGGAAATGGGCTGGCACGGTGCGGAGTCGCGTGGCGCGGCCGGCGGCGGCGCGCTACTGCCGCCTCCGCCGCTGTGTCGCTCGCACCGAGCCCTCCTCTGGGAGGCACAATCTCTGAGACCTATTTAAAATGCACCCTCTAAACTGTACATTCCACTGCCCTGTCATACCGCTCTCATATTTGGAAGATGGTTACTTAATCCGCTACTCAGTATAATATTTGTATACGGATTCATCGCGCAAAGGTTGACTCTTGAAGATTTGCGCACAGATTCTATGCTAACAAAACCATTTAATTATTATAAGTGCGGTAAATAGTTAAAAATAAAACGGCCCTAGTTATTGGGCCCGACTAGAACGGCCGCCTAAACTAAAGAAACGTCCGAGTATGACCTGCATTATGAAGTATTTGATATTCCTTGTTTACTGCAGGTAGAACACAAATAAACGTTTTTTTAATTTGTCGTTTACCAGAATATTCGTGTGAAACTTTTCAATGTGTTTTAAAATGTAAACCTCTAAACATACAACATTTACGCTTCCGCTCGCATATTCACTGCATCGTTTGTAGACAAAAAGGCCTATTATTCTGGACTAGGTATAAGTTATCTCTGTGTCAGTTTAATTCAGATAACGCCCATCCGTCCATCAATACAAACTTTTACTTTAGTAATTAAATTAGTAGGAGACTCAGGTTACAAACTCCTTCAGTGTGTGTTTAGTAGTGTGAAAGCTTCTGAAGGGCCTGTTAATGTTGCCGCCGGTGCGCTAGGGCCGGTTCTGTGTACTCTGCACCGCCGGAAGTGGTCTCGGCTGGCTTCAGATTGTCCCTTCTCGTATTTACACACTGACATTGTGTTTACGATGTTTTTATTACTTCACTAAACTTCTCGATACTCTCACCACGACAGAATGACAAAGTTGCTGAATTTGTATAAAGAATATCCGTAGCAGTGATATCCTAATGGTGCGAACGTGGTGTTCTGGAAGAGGAGGTACTGGGTTCCATTTCTGCGCACAATTCTAATTTACAAAAACAAATGTATTACAAATTGATTATTTATCACCTGATATGGTGAACAACCTGCACTTCTGTGACTTTCCTATAAAGTTCTCAGAGGTGTGTAAAGTCTACCGTGGTGAACTATGGTCTGTACCCCACACATTGTGAGTGGAGATCCAAGCCCAGTAGTGGGACAATCATGTGGAGAAATGTGTTATTATTACTTCTTATTATTTTTGTTTTATATTAATTCTTTTAGAATCATCGCTTTATGATTATCATTTGTTTACCTACGAGTACATGTCGCGGTCTCGCTACATGTTTGACACGTGGAAGTTTTAGACTGGAACTTCGCAAGTTTAGTTCATGCCAAGAAAATATCTGTGACACTTCTCATTTTAAAATATATTTTGTTAATTTATTTACTTGTTTATTCATCGCAACATATGGTTCATATGCCCCTGACCGGGGAGGACAATACCGCGGATGGCGGAGCAAAGCGGACAATGTTGTAATTATTAAAATTACGTCAATTCATAATATTGTAGTATTCTTTTATATGATACCAAGTTTTTTTTAACAATTTTTTTTGGGATGTAGACAATTATTTCTCTTCCGAAATAACAGTAATACTAATTTTTTTCCGCGGAATAATATATGCAGATAAGTTTTATTTTTTATGTGATAAGTAGGCAAACGAGCAGACGGTCGTCTAATGGCAACTGATGACTGGCCTCGGACTGGACTTCAATAACACCACGCTGCAGTGTTGTTGACTTGCCTGCAGTAACGACCAAATAAAGCCGCACATGCAGGGAACAGAAAGTAAACAAGGGAAACGACAGCAACTGACCCCAGATACATCCAAAACATTCTACTTCAGGACGGGAGACAGAAGACGAATGGGGAGGAAGATGGATGAAGGACGGGGATAAAAAGAAGAGAAGAGAAGTTTAAGGTTAGTGAAGCGAATAGTGGCTCACATGTGTTCCGATGGTCGAGTGAAGAAGACGACTCTTGTAAATCTGCTGCCACCTCAAACATGGGTCATAGTGTACATGTCAAGTGTTATTTCAGTAAAGCGATGTTAGCGGACACATATCGGCTTATCTTTGATGACAATATTCTGTGATCAATTGACGTACTTACTCGTATATTGTACTGACGTGCAAATACAGCTGTCACAGCATAACGGTTTGAATGTAGGTCCCTAGCACGGGAGGTCCCAAGTTAAATCCTGCGCTATTTACTTTTCAAAGTTTGTGGGTACGTCAGTTATAACTTGCTTTGTTGAAGGAAAACATACTGAAACCTGCCTGCTTGTCCTAAGGAGCTCCCCGAAGTGCTCTCGAAGGTGTGCAGACTCTACGAATCTGCACGTGGCCATTATGGATGCATTAACATTGACTGACAATACAAACATTCTCCTATATTAATATTAACAAGATAATTAACAAAATTGTTTCTCGCACTGTGTCACAATTTCACCAGCATTTTCAAAGTTTCTACAATCGTTATATATACCTTAAAAATATACAGCAGTCCATAGAACCTCCTTCGTTTTAAAGATGGATTAAAAGTACAATTTGTCGTCAGTCTCATCGCTAAGCAGCACGTCTACCAGACAATATGTTGTAGTCAGTACACAATACAGGGCGTTCAGTGTGTAGCGGAACCCTTCTATTCATAAGGATGAAGGCCGAGCTCTGTTCCTGATCATATTCGCTACATTTGTTCGCTAACAAAATATATTAATGTATGATAAATTATATACACAATAAATTGAAATTGATGAATACCTTTTTGGTTCCGCGAGAAGTTGTTTGTCGGCTGGAGGCTGGGGGCTGAAGGCTGGAGACCACAGGCTGGAGGCTGGAGGCTGGCGGGCTGCCACGTGACGTCACCTCGCCCACTAAAATAATAACGATGAAATTTGTATATTTTGTAGTTAAATTTAAATATACGGGGGAATGAGTAAACTTTGTAAACTGTTTGTTATATTATGACTTCCAGCCAACAAGTTCTGGACTCCGCGCAGGGAACGACTCAGGTGTCGACTATTATTGTACATAACAGTACATTCGTGGCATACTAGATGATGTTGTCTGTTGTCTGTCCATGTTATAATATAAGTTCTTTCTGTCCTGAACGACGTCACGAGTCATCTTCGACGTCACGTCGACGTCATCTTCGACGAGTCATATTACGGCAGTCGTAGCCATTTCAACACGCATTATGACGAATAACTGAAAGACTATTCGTCAGATGTCGCTCAACACTGCATGGAACTATATGGCAAGAACTAGCTTTTAAATAAATTTCATCAAAATCGGTATACTCAATAGAACGAAACTGTTATACATAAAAGAAATGAGAAAAAAAAACATACGAATTGACATCCTTCTCCTATTTGAAGTCGTTTAAAAATTGCAACTAAATAAATTGTTTGCCTACGACTAATATAGGGGTATATTATGGAGGTGCACCGGCAGTGTCGGGTGACGGACACAATCGACGGGTGTTGTTCCGGCGGCCGCGCGACGCCGCTCGATTCCATTATAATATTACGTGATCATTAATTTCACGGCCTCTCCATTAGTTTTGAATCTAAATTGCTCATATTTCTAGAACCTTCGCCGTGTTTAATGAAAACGGATGGAGGCCCAACTACATTTTATCTGGGGGATTTTATTATGAACACTGATACGTCTACGAACTACTGATACACTATTACGTCTATTAAAATATAATTTTAGTGGCGGCGTTATCTGCTCTTAACAAATGTTTAATTGTCAGTTTTTAAAGGACTAATTATTATAACGAATAAGGCAGGCAGGAAAACAAGAATGTTTGTTCTGTTTGTCTGGGTGGAAAAATATCTTCACATATATTAGTATGTATTTACAAATATATATGTATGTTTATCAGTTGTCAGATCACCATAGTACAAGCTAATTGTTAATTTGAGGTCAGACGACCGTGTGTGAGTTGTCGAAACATATTAATATTTATTTTTTAGTATCATACAAAAAATTTTAGCATTTATTAACAGATACATTCATAGCCCGTCGACTTGTTTGGATTGTAAGGGATGGTACAAGTTCAGCGACAGCGGACGTGCTCGGTACAGTTATGGGTGACTGCATGTGGCAAAAATTAGGTGAATACTTCTATGGTTTGGAGGGCACATGTAGCAGTCGGCCGGCCTGCGGGAGCCCTGGCTACTGTGGATACCTGGGATGATTACAATATAAAACAAGTTTCATTAAAAGTATTTAAAAATACAAGTTTTAATTACAGCGCCCTAATATGAAGAGATATATAAAATTTCATCTCCGTATGGTTAATCGTTGAGGAGTTCCCTAGTCTGGAGCGAATTCTGAGCATAGCAGCAGTTGATACAAATTATATTAAAAATTATAAAATTATTATTAAATTATAAAAGTGCATTGTCATCGGGACTGAAGCAGTATGCAAAATTCCAGCTCCGTAGTGTAAGAGGAAGTGGGTCTAATTAAGCTTGCAAGATTTGACTCG